>JAUMHE010000063.1:15117753-15128176 GCA_032359235.1 Enteromius mattozi | reverse complement strand
AAGAAATGTAAATAATGTATTTTATTTATTTTATTAAATAAATATTTCACATAATGTTTATTTTTAGAACCAATTTTATATACTTTATCATGATACTTGCTGATTAAAAGGCTTCTGTAATCTGCATTTCATTATAAAATGCACTTTTTAGCAATACAGGAAGTCATTTTTGTAACAGTTGTATGAAATAGCCTTGATAATAATATATATTTCCATTTTAGGCCCACAAATCTACTAAAACAAATGCATTTATACACACATTACAAGCGTAGAAATGAGTAAAACAAATCTAAGTTATATTTTAAATAACCAATTATTAAATATTTATATTTATATTTATATATTTTTTTTTCCCCTTGACAATGGCTGAGATGGAGGCTGCACAGATTCTGAATTTCGTTTTATTATGCCTTTTTTTTGTTTTATTTCCATATCTAATTTTACTGTACGCCCCGTGCGATCCTGAACAGGCACAAATACATAGAAACACACACTCAGATGCATTCATAGCGTAAAGTAAATGAATGAAGAAGAGGCGGGGTGGTAAATGTGTGGGTGAGTGCGGTGCGGAGGCTCGGGGCATTAGCGCTCTGGGCTGACTGTGGCCATCGATCGCAGGCTGGTCTGCTGATGGGGATGAATCATTCTCCCTCTGTCTCATTAAACACAGCCTGGCCTGCCCTCCACATCATTACTCTTCTCCCATCCTCTCCTCTCATCCTCTCCTTCGCATCTCTTGCTCTCTCTCTTTCCCCACACATACTTCAAGATAAGGTCTTGCCGTGAGTACACTGTTTACACGAGGATGGACCTTTAGACTCAGGGTGATGTTGCTGTTTTTAGTGCCTCTAACAGCTCAGCTTCAGTCTGACGTGGCCTGATAAAGCTATAAATCTGTATTTTCTTTTGGTGCCTTTAAGTCAAAAGGTTAGTGAAGTGCTAGAGTGGTTAGTAAAGCTCAGTAAAGTGGACAGTGATTGTTGTCTTTCTCACCCACAAAGACACACTGATATAAACACGTGCAATTTTTATATTTCCCTTCATCGTTAGAAACAGGCTGAGAGATGTCCTGCTCTGTAATTTGCCTTCCCCTCAGATTTGAGAGGTGATTTCTAAACCCTTGAAGATTCGACACTGCACTCACGTAATCAAGGAGTCATTAGCAGAGAAATTGACCCTCGCTTTATATTCATTCCCACCATTTTACACTCGGTGGCCTCCTTTCATCCCTCTCTCCGTCTGTCCTGTCATCTGTCTCTCGTTTTCTGGGCATGCTGTGAAAAGAGTAATTCACCCAAAAAAAGGCCCTTTTTAGCTGTAGCTGTTTCTTGTTCTCAGATCTCGTATTTGTGTGTCGAATTGGATAACCAGCATTTTAAAAATGTTTTAGTTATTTCATATCAAGTGACCAATTGCAATGTTATTGAATGTTGTACATTCAATTCTAGTGCTGTCATGACATTTATAAGCCTGTTAATGGATGGATGTATGGATAGATATATCCATGCTCAAGATATATATTGAAAACAGTTTTGCTTAATATTTTGAAGAAAGATTTGAGTTGGTTTTTCAGGAATCCTTTGAATAGAAGGTTTAGAACAACATTAATTAGAAATTGAAATCGTTTGTAACGTTATTAATGCATTTACTGTCACTTTTGATCAATTTAATGAAAGTATTAACTTCAAAAGACTTGGAATGTGTTATTTGGAAACTTTTTCCGGAGCCCACAGTGTCCATTCACATTCATTTCATGTTAAGAAGCAGGCTGATATACCTCCGGCTTGACACGATGCTGCACTTTTCCTTGTGATCAAAGTCATATTACGTGATCGGTCCAGATTTGACTTTCACCTAAATATCTTCTGAAAACCTAAAGAGAATATTATATAAGTATGACCTCAATAGGAGAGCGGTCTGAGGAAGAGGTGCAGAAACTAGGCAAAGTGACTCATCTAAATTGACAGAGAATAAGCAGAGAAAATAGTCTTCCTACAGTACAAAGCAGGATCCATTAGCCGTATCACTGAGCCAAAGCTGAATTCACTAGTCTTTCTTTCTTAGAACTCATTCGGCTTCTTTAGAAGGCTATTAAAACATTCAACCTGCGCATTCAATGTTTGACAAACCAATAACCTGTATCAGGCTGGCCATCAGAATCCACATTCTCTGCAACCGCATGTTTAATTCTCTGAGGAACGGCATGTTAGAGAGAAAGAGCGGTTGAAATTGCGTACCTCCTGGTGTTTTCTGAGAAATGGGGGTCTTGTGGACTGCAATGTTTCCATGCCAACTAACCACGGTTCTGACTCTTGTGATTGTAACCAGGCCCTATTAGGTCATGTACTATGTTAGTAGACTGTATATGTGCAAGTGGGATGGAAGAACTGTGGTGAAAGATGAAGCGTCATGAAGGTTTGTATCCGTTTTTAGCATTGTATCTCATTTCTGCGGTCCCTAGGGGGTGGCTGATAGAATCAATGTTATCGTTGATTAGATCCGAGAGATGAAACTGTTTATCTGACACATGCATTACTTGTTCAGGGTCCTTATCCAGTTCTAGCCCTGTCATATCAGCGGGAAGCTCCGTGATTTCAAGTAACCGAATTTATGTCTGTTTTTACGCTTTGTGGATGGGTGTTTGGCCACGATGAAGAGCTCTTAATGGCCGGCCGATATATTGATGAGCTGTGCTGCGTGTAAGCTAGTGTAATTGGCAGGCTATCGCTTCATAATAGCTCTGTTTCTTTTCTCTTCCAAACAGAGACAATGCTAATGCCCCGAGCGTCTCTACCGCACACACCTGCTCACTCTCCTGTCCTATTTCTCAGCCTGTGAAGACGATGGCTGAATATGTGATCGTGTGTTTCAGACCGCAGGTTTAGCGCTCGCAAGCCTTTCGCCTGGAGCGTAGTTTTCAGGGCTCATAGAAATATGCCACAAGACCCTCAAACATGAGCAACCGTCTGCGCGTAAGCTTCATTTTACCTCCCCGCCGACTTGCGCCGTGCAAGGCTGTGATAACGCATTAGAGCCAAGTCATGTTGCTACTGATCAGTGGTACAACAGACGTCTCTCACTGTACTGAACTCTCTACAGTCATTAGGAAGTCCGTTTGAAGATGATGCTCAATGGCCCCATGGGAATAGACTGCTCTCTCTGATATTACACCTATAGAAAGCGTTTTTGATCTTCAAAAGGTGCACCGGGTTTTTATCAGATGCCGTCGAAGATTTGATTCCTTTCAAATGCGGCAGAAATCCTGCAAATCAGTGTCCTCCGATCTTTGTGCAAATGTTGTAATTAGTCATAATGTTTTTCGTTCACCTGAGCCCTGCGAGAGAAAGAGATTTTGTCTGGTTAATTACAGTGCCAAAACACTCTCTCTCTGACTGATGAGAAGAGGGTGGGCTGTGGAGAGTACGTTATTAAACTCGAGGGAGAGAAGTGGAACAAACTATTTTGTGTGAATGTCTGGATGCAGATTCCTTCAGAGAAAGGTTGATGTCCAACTTTCAAAGGGCATGTCGGAGGGAGACATTACAGTCTTTGGCTTCCCAGAAACTGAGGATGGTAATAACTACTATATCTGAAGAAAATAAATGGTGCTTTCCCTACACAAAAGTTATTGGCATTTGTGACAAGTTGCTGCTATAAGGAGATGAATGTGTGCTAAGGCATTCTGGGCGAGTTTTTAGTGAGTGTGTTAAAAATAAATAAAGAATAAATGGTAGCACTTTATTTTAAGGTCTCTTAACTAGTTGCACTAAGCACTAATTAATGAATTAAGCATTAATTCCTTATTCTACATGACCTTATTCTACAGTACATCCCTAATCCTACTTAATACCTAAACTTAACAATTACCTTACTATTAATAAGCAGCAAATTAGGAATTTATTGAGGGGAAGTCGTGAATAGTGAATAAGTGTTCCTTATTCTAAAGTATTACAGATCAAATTAAATATTTATTTTCATTTAAGAATAAAATTACATTGTTTTACATTGTTTGACTGTACATTATCATGCTAAGGTTTGGAGTAAATTTATTTATTTATATATATTTTTTTATTAATAAATTAATATATTTATTCAGTAAGGATGCATTAAATTAATCCAAAGTGAGAGTAAAGACATATAAAGTTGCAAAGAATATTGCTCTTAAAAAACTGTATGATGGTTTCCACAAAAACATTACGCAGCACAACTGCTTTTCAACATTGATAATAGTAGTAAATGTTTCTTGAGCAGGAAATCAGCAGATTAAAATGCTTTCTGAATGATCATGTGACACTGACTGGAGTAATGATGCTGAAAATTCAGTTTTGCATCGCAGAAATAATTTTAAATGTATTCAAATTGAAAACAGATATTATATGTTTTAATAATATTTCACCACATATTTCATCATCTCATTTTATATTTTTAGATCAGTGCTGAGAAATACCAGAAAAAAATCATAATATTCAGTGGAATTTGTCCATGAGTAGTCAATCATACCCAAATGAGATTAGTTTATTGCGTTGCACAGCTTTATTTATTTACCTCACAGAAGGAAAAATTTCGTTACCTCGGTTTGGCTGCTAATCAGAGGTGTAAAGTTTGTTGAGTTATTTCTTTCTCTCCCCTCGGCTCTCAAGGTGCTCTCTTTGCTCTTGAAACAATTACACGGCGGTGAAGGCGAGAGCAATGTGAAAGCAGGTGTAATTTGAATTCTCTGTGCAGATGGAGAGACAGGAAATGAATGTGACGGGATCAGAAGAAACCATTGCTTTGTTACGGATCTCAATTAGAGCCGATTGCAATGGGAGAACTCTAAATATTGATCTCAAACGTGCACAACAAAGCTCTCTAAAAGAGTCGAGCCAGCAACTGGAAAGTAATTTGGATGTGCTGGAATCTGGCTATTTGAAATCTAAAGTCTATTTCCTCTGGTTCTCACGCAATGAAACAATCGAGCATTCCAGAAAAGGAAAATCTTGACATTTTAGTGTTATTTGAGCTCTTCTAAAACAAATGGCAAATACGTGTTGACTTAAATAAGTGCATAAATATAAAAGGCAAAGGCAGAGGTATCAAAGCTGTCTTGTTATTGTTGTTTGTGGTTTTTTAGCACTTGATGAGAGCCTCATTTGAACGTGTTTGCCTTCTCTCCATCTGGGTCAGCTGAAAACAGGAGTAAGCCAGAAAAACAGGACATCACAGGCTGGGTGAAAATAGATTATTGATCTGAGGCCAAGACTAAACTGTTCTGACAGCAATTCTCCTGTTTGTTTTACCACATCTACTTCTGCTTGTCTACTTGCTCCACAGGAAGCTCGGTCCATTCCTAATATCAGTGCAGGGTGTTTTTGTTTTACAGCCTAGCTAAATGCTACTTGTTAGTGGTGATGGTACCAAGTCAGTTTGATGTAAACATCTCATAAGAGCTGGAAGCACAGAGTGGTCAGAACTGGAGATTTAAAGGAATAGTGCACCCAAAAAATAAAATTAGCTGGAATTGTTTTCCCCCTAAGACCATCTTGTTCCAGATTTGGATAAATGTAGCATTGCATTGCTCACCAATGCAGTGAATGGGTGCCGTCAGAATGAGAGTTCAAACAGCTGATAAAAACAGCATCATAATCCACCATTAAGATGCTTTTAACTTAAATCAGTTGCTTTATTATTTATATATAAAATAAATTATACGAATATAAATTTATACATGTAAATACATGTAAACATTTTTAAACTGTATGTGTGTGCCTTTATATACACATAATAACGCAGTATACAAATATTATATAAACAATAACTTATTTTGGATTAATTGTTTCCCAGCACTAGCTAAAATTGATAATTGCAATTGCTAATTAATAAACTATTGTTAAATAAAATCTTAATTCTGTTGAGCTGCTGCTAAAAATTAATTTGAATTAAGAATCATTTTGGAGTCATATTGGGTCAATTCAGTTCAAAACTGAACTGAAAGGTAGGTTTCTACCTCCAACGAAAACTTTTCTACTCTTACCGAAATAGGCAGCAGGTATGTTTTAAATTTGAGTAGATGTTTCGGAAAGTCTCATCATTATACTTTGCAGAGGAATGACTGCAAGCCAGAAAACGAGAGTGGTTTACACATCAGCTCGTCCACCGTGGTGGAGCTTTGGTGGTAATTAGAACGACGGACTGGAGGAGAGAAATCTGTAGCCTCGTGGATAATCAGTACAACTGGTGTGGGCATGGGAAGATCCAGCAGCAGGCCTTCACCAACTCTAGCGCTAATGAGAACGCCAAGGAGACCGGTAGATCAAGGCTGACTTTCTTCCCGTCATTGTTAGACTAGTTAGTGGTGGAGAAGGAAATCCTGGAGATGAAATCCTCACAGTGTTTTAGCGCTGGCACGCTCACTTGAATACATGTCGGAAACAAGCGATAGGAGAAGAAACCATCACGTAGAGACGGAACGCTGTGCCTTGACAGCATAATGGTGCTGAAGGGATGTTTAGTTCTAGCACATTCAGGGAGTGTGAGAGCGGTGCGTGTGTCAGGGAGTGGAATAGGCAGCGGACACTTCGACATGCTTTTTACGCTCTGCTGTCTGATGCCGAATTGAGCCTCCGAGCAGCTGAAAACCTAAATCACAGCAAATGCTCATTCCTGAATTGCTATTGCGCATTAATTTTTGATGCTATTTATTTACCACATAGCTTGTTCTCTGCTGATGTTGTATTAAAAATTTAATCAGAGGCTTTTAAAATCCATGTATTTTATGATTTGCCTGTCATGCAGTCTGAATGCATGAGGAGGAATACTAGATTTTATTTCCTCGTGACCCAGCTTTAGAGAAGGGTTATCAGGACTTAAAACACAGTTTTCGCTTGTAAATTTTAATAACAATATTTATCACTCTCAGCGCAGCGTACTATCACTTTTTTAATTAATGCTGGAAGAAAGAATAATCAAATACTACAGTGCCTGTACTGGTGCTAATCAATGGATTAATTACGCACAACTTATCTCAAAGTCAAACTGCTTGGAAGTGAGAAATTGTATTGGCTGAGAGCAGCCTGGCTTCTCTTGTGCTTTACTAGCTGCTACTGTAGCTACCTAGTGTTTTTGTGGCTGTTGTTTTAAACAAGGACACGTTCAATTGATTAAAAGTGACATTCAAGGCTATCGTCCTATAACTTTAAATAAATGCTGTTCTTTTGAAGTTTCTATTCAACCTAAAAAATAAAAAAAGGAAGTATGGTTTTCATAAAATATTAAGCAGCACAACTGTTTTCAACATTGAAAATAATATGAAACTTTTCCTGGCTTCAGAACAATCATGTGACTGAATATGCAGCTTTGCCATCACATGAATAAATTACATGTTAAATTATGTCCAAATAGAAAACAGTTACTTCAAAATTGCTTTTGTTTTAATCAAACAAATGTTTATAATTACCAATACTCATGGTAATCAAAAATAATAATAAAATAAATAAATCAGTTGATCTCAGCATGTTGCTAAGCTATAACAGCATGTTTCTCCAATAAATATAAAAATACATAGCATGCACAAATACTGGCTAATATAAACATTTCTTTTCTGTACATTATCAGTCTTAAATTATATTTCTTTTTTAAATAAGCATTTCTTCTGTTTGCCATTTTACCTCAGCTCATCACATTGCATTTTGGGATTTTTCGAGAAGCAATGTAATGAAGTTGCCTAACTTTTGGAAGAGTTTGTGTGATTTGGAGTCTTTGTGTGATTCCAAAAAAAATGTTCCCTCAGTAGGTGGCATACTAGTTTTTGTAACTGAGCGTGTTGTTGCAGGAAGTATTTTTTCACTCGTCTTCCACTTTCTCTCTGTCCTTTCTCTAAACCTAACGTGATTGCATCCTTCGCTTTTCGCTCTCCTTCCATTTGCTCTTCTCTCCTGGTTTGCTTTTTTCTGTCCACTTTTAGAGCTTTTAGTGGTACTCCTGAGAGCTCTCTAGTACTGGTCCTGCTTTTGAGCCTTGGTTCATTCTGCAGGGACAAACACAACACACACACACACACACACAAAAACACACGACTGCAATCTCCAGGCAGCTCTGTCTCCACCTGCCTGCCTCTGCTCACTGCTCCTCCAGAGGTCACAGGCAGTAGACTCTCTCAAAGTCACGCAGGAGATCTGCAGCGGTTCGAGTGTCATATCTGATTACCGACTGCTGTTTCTGTCGTTTGAAAACATAGGGGCTGGAGCCGCGGGCACTGATTTCTGCTTTTATTCAAAGTGCATGAGACGTTTACACCAGGAGGAAGCTTTGATATCCCAGCTCTGAATGTTCTGCCCGAGTCGTGAATAATTGATGAATGAGTTCCTGCATGGCGTACTCTAAGAGTCTTTCAGAATCTGACGCTTTTTCATCCTGCTACTTTGCTGAATGTGATCGGAGTTCTGTATACAACTTCTCAGTTAGAGATGGGGGGGAGTGGATGGAGAGGGATGAAATGATAGAGGGACTGGGACACTCAAGCGCTCATAGATTTGCCTCACCCTGGGAATGAATACTTAAGATCGCGGTCGAAAATTAATTCTCATCAAATGTCAAATGAAAGTAAAAAGTGGCTTTGGCGTATAGATGAAACACCACTTTGCTGGTGACTTTATCAGCAACCATCACACAATGTTTGATGTATGAATGTTGAATGTTTGAAGTCAGAAACTGTACCGCAATGCTGCTCTGCTCTAGTTTTTCATATCTCTGCTCACCAAGGCTGCATTTCTATAACTGTAAAAACAGTAATATTGTAAAATATTATTTTCTATTGGAATATATTCTGAAATGAAATTTTATTGTGATGACAAAGCTTTGATGTCATATGACTTAGGTACATGTTTGGGTCCATTCTGGTACATTAAAGGTAAATATTAGTACTTAAAGTGTACATATTTGAACCTAATAGGTAAAAAAGTGTACCTTTTGAAAAGGTACCGCCCCAGTGACTGCTTTTGTACCTTTATTTCTGAGAGTGTGCAAACTCATCGTGTTTAAAAACACCATGAAGCAGCCTTCAGTCATTCTGTAATGTGATGTATTTCTGAGTGGAAGAGAACATTTCGGTGGGAAATAATTCAGGATACAATCATATCTATTGAAGATTGATCGAATTGTGATTGATGGACCATGATGCTGTTGGCTAATATTGTTTTTCCATACCCACGCAGCTTTGGTTACATCAGCAGAACAGCATTTCAGAGGCGGAGAGAGTTATTACATTTTGATGAAAGATTATGAAAACAAACGTTTGTTTGTTTTACTGTAGAATAACCTGCACTGATGAAGAGGGCACAATAAGACCAGGAGCATTTATTAAGAAAGCAAGGATCAATTTTGATTCTATGTTGTGCTTAATCGTTCACTTACTGATTTATCCTAGCCGATTAGCAGCTGAGAGACTCATTGAACTGCATGTGGGAAGGAGAGAAGACCTTGCTAGTTCTTTCTTTTACTCAACACACCTGCCTGGCCCAGTTCTGCGCTCTGCTGAGATGCTGCTTTATTCGTATGTATCAGCACAATGCTAACCAAGATGAGAAACTCCTCTGTAGCATCACCGGGGCTAAATGTGTTATTATGTCAGATTTACAAATTCCTTTCTCTGGGGTATAAAATGACCTACATAATTACAAACCATAGAAATAACGGAAATGGCCCAGTTCTTTCAACTACATCCCATATTTTTCCTCTTTCCTTTGTGTGTTTTTCCACTCCCTCAACAACGGTCCAGTGAATAATGAGTCTGTCGTCCCTGAGAGTGCTACAGCTCTGGGGGGGGGGGGGTCACATGCAACACCTCTGGGAGAAACCCGCAGGGCTCACGTGCTTACGAGGCGGTGGGATGGCCAAGGGTGCAAGCAAGAAAACAGGGCAAAAGCTGCAAGAAAGAACACGCCTGCAGGATTGTGCGCGGGACAGCAGTGCGCAGGCCAATCTTCTCTACTGCAAACAGGAATCGCATGTGCAGCTCCTGCGTCCACACAAGCCGCGTCTTCTTCTGACAGCCCCGCTCGACAGTGATGTGCTGTGGCTGCGGTGGAGGGGGCCCCATGAGGGCAGCCGTAGAGGCGAGGGCGCCGTTTGCGACGGGGGATGGGGGAGGCTGGGTGCTGGGCGGGGCAGGCAGCCCTGCCATGCCTGAACCGCTGATTGTGGGTGGGATTGATGCAGTGGGTGCTGCGACCGGAGCCGAACCATTCGGTGTGAATTGTGAAGGGGTTGAGGTTGTGGGAACCACTAGCTCCGTTGCTGGGGCGCCCGGGGGCGCGAACTCTTGCTTTACATTGATCTGTGTTCCCAAGGACATCACCTGCTCCAGCAGCGATCGCGATGGATCCCGTCCAGGAAGAAGCCTTCTCGGAAGCCGTTACGTTTCCTGCAATAGAAATGCGCTCACTCT
>JAUMHE010000063.1:15094980-15117653 GCA_032359235.1 Enteromius mattozi | reverse complement strand
GGCGGGGGCCCCCCCCCCCCCAGCTAGATTGATCTAACACTTCAAATAATAGAATAAACATCTAATACACAGGTGGATCCTTCTAGCAGCTCTTTGAGTAGGCTGTGGTCATATCTCACGTCCTCAGTGTAATCTGAGGTGTTTATCTGAGGACAAGGATGTGCTCTGTGGCGTTTTCTGCAGTCTAGATCTTTCAATACATTTACAGGGTGTTCTCATATGAGAAATGGTTCATCGGTATAAAAGTTCTGGAGTGACAACTGTACTGAAATGCATTAGTGAATCTCCTAAATTATTGTTTAATGTGTAACAGAATTCACTCCCAAAATTGCCGTGACTGACATTGTGGTAATCGTTGCAAAATTGTGGTGACTAAACTGTTTGGTATTCACTATTTATAAATGAAGTAATGTTATAGTAACCAAATATTTAAAGTAGCTTTAACTGAAGCAGAGGCATTGTTTTTTGTATGTGCTTGGAATGTTGTCTCACAGAGACATCTGTTGAAGTGTTGCCAAGTCCTCATATTATAAGTGTCTTTAGGCTTGTTGTTTGGGCTTTGTATGTAAAGCAATCCAGTTTGTGGAGTTAATGAATGGGGAAGTGCGAGTTGCAATATTTTGGCCTTATTAATTGGATTTATTCAGGGCTTTGTAATGTTGTTGGCTGTTTTCAATGTGAATGAGTCAAGACTCACTTCTTGTTCCCTGTGGTTTTCTTACACCATGCATATACTGTAGACGCGACACATACTGTACATCCCAGGTGCATTTAAATACATCCTTAAAAACTAGTTTGGTGCACACTACATAGAATTTTGTAAATGCAGTCATCTGGGTCTGTCTGGAGTTACTTCGGTAGAATGTGAATGTCATATGTGAATTAATGGAGTGTTTATGTACAGATTAAGCATTAAAATGTGAACCGAAAACCAAATTCAGCTTAACCATTTAAACTGACCTTTTCACAGACTTTCTGCTTCAGATTTTACCAGTTTTTTTTTGTTCTTGCATTAGGAATTATTACACATTTAATAGAGTAAGGTGTGAAATCAAGCTTATCTACTTCACATAACCGAAAAAAAGGAACTCTTGAAGTAGAGTAAATGATGAAAATTTAAATTTTTGGGTGAACTGTGTCTTTTAATGCCAGATAAAAGTATTAAAAGTGGCTTTGTGGAACGTAACTTGGTTGGAAACTGTATTAGGAACTTTCACAAAATATTTGATGTATAAGTCACAAACCATTCTGCACTGATGCTGTGCTCTACTTTTCCATATATCTAGACACAAGTGTGGGATGGAATGTGATTCAAGCTATTTTCAGCTCTGAATGCCCTTCTGAAATGTTTTTTCTGTACGAGCGCAGACTCTCAAAACTGTTCATGGGAAAAGTTGTATGAATCTTGTCCTCAAGTGTTGCACATCATGTGAATATCTCATGTTGGGCATCTCTGTTGAACGAGACGTAAAAATAGGACTGCTACACTGTCCCCCCCCCTTCGTTTTAAAGAGCGAGCTCCATGGGCCAATGAGTCAAATCGATCACTCAAGGTTTTTGGCCGGACCAGTGGCTTAGCAAGAAATTGACCTTTATTTTTCAGCCAGACAGGAAGAATAATGGCAAGCCTCGTAACAGGCTGAGCCCAGCAACTCTGCAGCTGTAAAAAGTAGATATGGGCAGGAGTAGACATCTGAAACATGCTATCCTCCCAGGGCAAGCTCGCATCGCTTCTTATCTGTGCAGATAGCAGAGGAAAAACAAGCTTTTCTACAAACCTGCAGTTTAATGCACGAGTCTGAAGTTTAAACCACATATATCTGTCTCGTGAATGTCACTAGACTCTCTCTCTTTCTGTTCTTCCTCTCTGTTCCAGATTCATTCTTCTCTATTATCACAGCAAATAATAGTACATTTTCATGACCGTATCAGTAGCAAACTATTGTTACAGTAAAGAGCAGTTCGAGATGAATTATTAGCAAGTGAATACAAACTACAATGATTCAAAACGTGAATAGAAGAGAGAGAGGAGCTCGACCTGCTGGAAAAAAAAAAAGGTATCCGAGCTAGTTAGGCTGGTCTGATTT
This sequence comes from Enteromius mattozi, assembly GCA_032359235.1. Classification (NCBI taxonomy): domain Eukaryota; kingdom Metazoa; phylum Chordata; class Actinopteri; order Cypriniformes; family Cyprinidae; genus Enteromius; species Enteromius mattozi. Next base: position 15,115,566 of record JAUMHE010000063.1, on the reverse strand, counting down.
GCTGGTTTTTGAAGGAGCTGAGACTAGCAAACCACCTTAGGCTGATTTAAGACCTCCTCCACCTATTTTTTCTTGCTTCTTTCTCTTTTCTTTATTTTCTATATTTCTTGCACTTGTGTTCCTCTAATATAATAAAAGTTGAATAATTTTCCATCCTTTGGGCATCAGACAGATCGGCGGTTTTGCATACTGTCAGATTGAAGGTGTATCTGTGAAATTTTATTGATTAGCATTTATGAATTTCTTCATATTTTATGCATTCAGTCAGGAAATGCAGTTTGGTATCATTTTTATTTGTACAAATGTGTTTTTCTTGTGGCCGCCATTGTTTTCTGTGCTCATTTTGGAGTAATTTGTATTTCTGGTTTCCGGCTTTTTATCAGTCATAGTGGATTTTTATCTTCCCACAGTATGCTGGGTTTTTTAACCCTCTGGGGTCTGAGGTGATTTTGGGGTAAGTAGCAACACATGTTTCAACAGCCCAGGACATGATGAAATCATTGGTATGTGTTGTGATCTGGTCTAATTTACATCAAAACATATTACCATTTTAAGCTGGTGCAACTTTTTTTCTCATCAGCAGTATTTTATACAGGGAATATAGGGGTGAATTAATGTTCCAGTGTTAAGGTGTTTCTTTTTTATGTATAGCCTATATATATATATATATATATATATATATATATATATATATATACAAACCAAGGTTAACTAATTTGATTAGTATTATAATTTAAATCAGTTAAAGTTAAATGACAAGACTCGTGTAGGTCCTCCATGGTGAGTTGGTCTCTCTCTTCTTTTTTGTCTCTCTTTCCTTCTTGAGAGAAACAGATGAAGATTGATGGCAGGCAATTGACATGGCACGTATTGATTCATCTGGTCCTTCTCATTGGAAAGAGAGATTTTCTCTGTCTGAAAGAAGAACACACACCAAAATATAGGAAGATCACCACTGTCTTCGTTGTTTTTTTTGTTTGTTTGTTTTTTGCTCATCTGTAAGATGAGAGCACAGGTGAGCCTTCGCTGATAACCAGCAGACCAAAGCATATAAAGCTCAGAACATATTTCAATGACTGAGACAGTTTTACCTCTAAAGCGTTTGTACTTCTGCGTGTGTTTGAGTCCCAGAGCGCTGTGAGGAAGAGGCACGTCCGTGTTGACTCGAATCGAACTTTGAAGACATTCCATTATTTAGCAGCATTTGAACACAGTGACCTTGAGACGGAGCCCATCCGAGGGGAATGGTTGTGTGAGCTTCACAGTGCTACGTCTCCTCTGAATGACACAAGCCACATCAAACATTCCCCTCAGGCCAGAGTCTGCATCTCTCTGTCAGTTAAAGCCTTCATTTACATGACCTTGCTTAGAGTGGAGGTCACGGATACGTCTGCATCTCCTGCATCTCCCGTGCTCCGATTTCTTCCCCTCTGATATGTTCAGTGAATGCAAATGTCCCACGTCCTGCTCAGTAATCTGTATTAATCACAATTAGGCAGGTGAGTTAGAGAGTACTCTCTCTCTTTCTCTTCTGAATGGGCTTTTTCACGGTTTGGCTTGATTGGTTCTTCTTCAAAAGTGCTCATTGTATCAACCCAGCACCTTGTTAACACAATTATGTTTCCAGACCGATTGATAAAAATACTTGTATGCCAATCAGATTGGAGCTGGCGATTCCTATTCATTAAGCAGTGTGCTTTCTGAGACAGCTGAAAAATAACAAAAATGTATTTAGTTATTTTGAAGATAGAATTTTTAATTATGTATAGTTCCTTATGTTCACCAATGCTGCATTTGATCAGAAATAATTAAAAACATTATTATTGTGATTTTTTTTTTTCTTATCATCATTACTCCAGTCTTCAGTGTCTAAGATGATATCCTGCTCAAGAAACATTTCTGATTATTATCAACACTGAAAATAGTATGGCTTCTTAATATTTTTGTGGAAACTGATGCATTTTTAAAAATAGATATTTGAGTAGAAAGTTCAAAAGAACATTCATTTAAAATACACTTTGTGTGTGTACGCACTACATACAGTACACTGTATACACTATATCAATATTGATTATAACACTTATTTGTTTTTTAGATTATTACTAATTGTGTTTATACCATTGTCTGGGCATTTTAAATATGCAGGGCTATTTTTCCTCTGTTCCGTTTACTTTTTTTCTCCTCTGCACTGGGAATGTTAATAATTATTATCTTCGCAGTCCTCATGTATAATTTATTGGCACTTAAAAAGCGAGGTGCATGCATTTAAACCTACAGGGAGTGATGGTCCTGCTGTGTCAGTTTCTCTCTCGCTATAGTGCATTTCTGTGTATCTCTCCTTCTCCTAAAAACACAGAATAATTGTGGCCACTAATAGCTTAGGCAATGTTGACAGTACATAAATCCTGCCACCAAAATAGTGTGTCATTTATCATCTGATTTGGCATGTTTTTTTGGCTGCACAGCTACTAACTCTTCCCTCTGTCTTTGCATCCCCTGACTATTTTGTTTTTTTCTGTCGTGTCTTGACCCACGTTGCAGAGATTTCCCAGCAGCCTCCAGTCTATGGAAGCCCTGAGGCAAGGTGATAATTTTTTTTCTACACCAGTCTTATTTATATTATTTATTTATCAATCAAAAATGAGCAAAGAAATCTGAAAGATTAATGCCACTTTTTTTGTTTAAAAAGTGCTAATTAAATAATTAATAAAACCTGCTAAAATTTTAACCTGGTCTCATTAAAATTCATACCCCTGTGCACTTGCACGTTTCGCCACAGTTTCAATGAGAAATCTTCAATGAATGGTTCTAAAACGCAGGTTCCAATACATGAACCCCGGCACATTTTTATTACGTTGATATAGGTACGTATTGCATTGTATTTATTCCGTTAAAAATCTGGAGACTGTCGCTAAAAGTTAATGCTCTATTATGTTGGAAATATGCCCTACACCAAAATCTAACCCTAAATCTACCCGATGGTGTTAACAAATGCAACACTGATCTAAAAACACATTTGTTGATGCAACCGTGTCATTTCAACTTCCTTTTATGCAAATTTGAACTGTTTTGTCGAACCGTAGTTACACAGGATTTGAACCGAAGCTCCTCACCTCTCAAGTACATCTCTGTACTCCGTGAGCTACTGAATAAACCTACCCTTTATGAAAACCCGTAGATATGAAGCTGGATATGTGTGATGCTAACATTCAAAAGCATCAGTTTTCAAATCTCCCAGCATATTAATATTGTTTTGAAGTCACATGATATTCTTCAAGTAATTGTGCGAAAATTACACTTTATAAATCGAAACTTTGTGTGAAAGTAATAAAAGGAGTCAGAGTTTTACTGCCTCTAGTGTTCTTTTCTTTTGGAAACTGCAGTGATATGTACTTATTGGTAGGTATTTTGTGCCTCGCTAAAAAGTCCACCCAGCTACGTTTATGCCATGGGACCAGGTAGAAAAAGTTTTATCTGTTTGTGCACTACACTAGCAGTGTTTCAAAGTGATTCAACTCAACTAAGAGTAGCGTGTTCTTTCCTCTGTGACACTTAAGGGCACAAAAATGCCATTTAGAGCACAATGCCACAAACCGATGACCTGCATTTCGAGTGCGACTCTTCCCCTCTCTCACATACATGACAGCGATCTCATCTAAATGACTTCATCTGCGCGTCTGCTGTAAAAAAACGCATCCCTGCCCTTGTCTAACCCGGGAGAGAGACGGCGATTACAGCCAGATATAGAGAGAGACAGCGACTTCTCCTCTCAGGCCTGCTTGTTATCCCACTGTGGACTTTTCCGTACGGAAGCACACCATTAGCTGCAGCACATGTGGTGTGGTATGACAGGTGTCAGAGAAGCAGGCTGACATCGTCTCGGCTCGTCCATCCATCCATCACACAGAGGAGAGAGATGCGATTTTCACATCCAGACCGGAGCAAAATGGGGGGTGGCGGCTGTTTCCTAGCCCGTCGGCCATCAGGACTTATTAATGGCGTTTTTGGCACTAACAGATTACAGCATCAATGCAAATCACTCTAATTTGAATATTAAATGGAGGGGGGGAGTTAGTGAGCTGTGTGTTATAATGCAAGAGAGCGAAAGACAAATAGAGAGAGAGAGAGAGAGAGTTGACACTGATTCCCTTGCCAGCTCCTTTTGCTGAATACCAAGCACTCTCTCAATAATTCATTAGGCAGCCATAGAGCCATAAACGAAGCAGTTATCGCTGGCATTGGGACAAGTGCCGTCCCTTTCTCAAAGACTGCATGTTATCTATCATTCAGCATTACATTACAGTACACTTTCCCAATGGTGCGTGTTTCCAAGCGTGTTTATGCCCGGCGTTAAACACTAAACGAACAAATATTTTGTTCACGCGCAGTCCGACTGTCGTTCAGTCATCGATTTTCCCATCCCTCCTCCTCTTCCGCCGGGTTCTTATGGGCTAATTGCCCCACATCTGTTAGAGGTGTGCTCTCGATCATAGCCCATCAAGGGCAGCCAACATCAATCTCTTTAGACATGAAACTAGGTTTAGACATCCCAGCCTTAATCAATCAGAGAGCCGGCCAACATAGACCGACTGTCTATGGGAATCTCACACATACACACACAGTTTCTCCCTCGCTCAGCAGTGTTGTAAAGCTCCTGGGTATTTTACAGAGATTAAACAGTAAGTAGCCGCAGGTGCACGTTGGCTCTAAAGGGCTGTTGAGTGGCTCCCGCCGTAGCAGGGAGGCCACGGGGTCAGTCCTGCCCGGAGCCTGGCACCTCGCGGTGGAGCCAGGTCTGTTTGAGAGCTCTCATAGGGTGTTGGCGGTGCGAGTGTGTGCAATCATCTTGGAGTGTTTGTTCCTCTCAGACGGTGTAGCCGTGAGCGACAGAGTGTTTGCTATGAAAAATGCTCTTTACTCTAAATGAGAAGCGCTTAATGAGGTGCAAGTGGAAAATCTGCATTTTGGAGGTGTGTTGGGTGTGTGTGCACACCATATGTGCTCTAGGAATCATCTTCCTTAAAAAAGCCATTAACCTGTCTGGCCCACAGGGAAATACTGTAGTCTCGTAATATGTGCTTTGAGTTTTGCCTAGATATGTGTTACACAGAGTCAGATGTGGGATATTCTTACTTTATGTCTGTTGTTCGAGAATCAGATGATGTGTAAAGAAATACAATGGCAGTGTTATTTTGTATAAATAGTGTCTCACAAAAATGTGTGTTAAACTGTCATTATTATGTGAAATTTGACTCATGTTGTTTGCTTGAAAAAGAAATGTTTATGTATGAATGTGAATGTGCATGTCTCTGTGAGAGGTGCCATGTTCATATGTTGTTATTATATATTTGCATCTCGGCTAACTTAGGTTATGACTGAAAGGTGGAACTTTAGTGACATTCTGTATGTGCAATAAGATTTATTTATGCATTTATGTATTTATTATATGCTATATTATACATTTAGCATTTATATTTTCTAATATTTAAAAATTATAATTTAATTATATATTGTTAAATGTATAAAATCAAATAAATGTTAAAAAGTATTGTTTTATAATCATTGTCTACCATTTGTATAAAATATTTGTCAAGTATTTGTATGGTCTTAATTAATTGTAGATATTTTATATATAAACAGTTTTAAGAAAAATTCATATAAACACTTATATATAATATAAATATAGTTTTACGGTTGCCAGAATAATTTCATACACGATAATAAATAAGCAAAACTGTAAACACATTTATAGAACACACTATAAAACTGCATTTGATTTCAACAAGGCACACTGCAACTAAAATCTGTTTTACACCTTTAATATATACTGAAACTGCCATAATAATGCAGATGGGAAAAAAGAAAGCCACATGAACAATTAAATATAGTATAAGGATACTTACTGTTAACCTATAAGCAGTTACTTCCCATAGCGTATTAACAATATTTTACAGTTAAAATGACACAAATTTTTTACAGTGTGTACATATTTGTTATTTTAGGTAGTCTTAACTGGTTTTAGATAAGCAGTCTTGCAAGTCGGTTAATTTTCTGGATATGCCATGTTATACAGCCAGTTAAAACCATCATAACCTTTGGTCACTAGTTTAACCAAGCGGGTCTAGACTGTTATTTCATCAGCGTAATGTTGCTATTCCTCATGTGGAATGCCTTTACAGCAGCACAAGGGTAGACATGAGATATACAGCTTAGCTTACAGATAAAGCTTAGATGAAGCCTTTCCATCTTCACCTTGCAATCTCAGACTATCGTCTGCTCGTGTGAGATCTGTCAGCTGGCTCAAGGCTTTTCTTGTCAAAGTAAAGCACCTCTAACAAAAGACTTCTTTTTCTGGCTCTCTGCATTAGCTGAAATTGGTCGCTCTGTTCGGTTGTCTTTGTTAGCGGAGCGCTGTCAGGAAATGGATGTGTTTGTGACAGTTTTGGTGCGCGGTGTCTGTGTGCGCTTTGTAAGTTATTGTGATCCCGCTCTGTGTCTGGTGGTAGGAAACTCATCAGGCTTTGCTGTTTTCTCTCTCTGCGGGCGATCGATAGGTCACACGTCTTATTAGACCCCGTCACTCATTGGCCGTGCTTGGCTCCTGCACTCACTTTTTCTTTGCTTGCTCCAATCTCTCCACAATTTAGATGAACTCTGGCCTTTCCTCCTCCTTCCACCGCCCATCACTCTATCATTCATGATCCGGCCTCCCACCAACACCCCACCGGGTAAAGCATTGATCCCGCTTTCTTTTCCTCTTTCATTCTTTGCCAAGTTCATGTCATTATCATATCATATCTCTTCATTCTCTTACTTTTCTGTTTTCTTCCTTCTCCCTAGCTGTTCGTGTGCCTGCGGGTTTAGGTGTTGTGCTGATTGTAAAGTGCGTGTGTGTTAGAGTGTGTGTGTGTGTGTCCTTTAAGACTGACAAGCAATCTCAGAGAACCCATCATGCTGTGTTTGAAGGAGGAGGAAAAGGCCAGACATGCTTTAGTCTGTTCTGGTTTACCGTGTTTTCCCAGTTTCTGTCATCTAGGAGATGGAAGTGCGTTTGCTCTCTAGTACGTTTTCCTAAACCATAAACAAAATTGAATGTGAATTCAAAGGATAATAGGAAAAAATGGTTTAGATGTCGATGTGTGTGCTGTCAGACTGAATAATTGATGCAAAGGTTCATGAACACAGGACGATGATCTAATAAGTGCCTGAAGATCAAACCAAATACTCAGAATTATAGGCTGCAGGACTATTTATGATCAGGTTATATAAATTGCATTAGTTATTGAATTAGGCAGTTAATATTTACAGTAGTTATGGTAGCACTTTACAATAGGCTAATGCTAAATCATAAATAATTTATTATTCTAGATCAGTGTTCATTACAAATAACTTTTTCAAATTTCATTAGCATTAATGTATTATTAACTAAAATTAATTACCAATAAAGAATAGTATATATTTACACTGTTTAAGAATCTTAATTATTTAAGAATATTGATTAATTATATCTATCTATCTATCTATCTATCTATCTATCTATCTATATATATATCTATCTATATGTCCATAAGTATCATGTTTTGCTGTTTGAATTATTTAAAACTATTAAATGTGTTTCATTAATTTAAATAAAGTTAATACAAAATAAAATAAATATAATATTAGATGGAAAAACTATAACATAAAAATCTGCCTTGACAACTAAATCAAATAAAATATATTTAAGTTAAAGTATTTCTTCTTATTATTTTTACATTAGTATATTTAGTCTATAGTATTTGTCCATTATGCCTTTGTTGACTATGCCATTTTTTAATTATTATTTACATAAACTGCAACATTTTCCAAGATTTATAAATTCTTTAAAAGTATTGTTCATTATTAGTGCATGTAAAACATTTGGTTAACACATGTAACTGTATTGTACAGGGGTACCATTTAAGCTTTCTTGTCTTGCCCTTTTCTAATCCAAGTCATTTTATGCAGTTGAATATGTGTGCGAAATCTACAGAGACATTAAAATATTTAAATATTGTCTACACATATCACACATCACGCAGCAAATATAAACAGTTGTAATATTTCAAACTGAGATGGAGTCACTCGGGAGCTTTCAAAACGAAATGGCATTAACTATGTGTCATTTTATCGAGGTTCATAAACAAATAGGGAGCTTTCCTGATTTCTGTAATCTGAAGGGAGTTTTTATATCGCCAGACTTTAACTGAGTGGAAGTTATTCTTGTTCTCTTCAACGCTCCCTCTACTCCTGTCAACTTCCTTTTTTTCCTCCAGAATGTGGGTTTTTAGGATGTGGTGGGATTTAGCAAGGGGACTGGGAGAAGTTGACGGACATTGTCGCCGTGATTGAATTTGAATTTCTCCCCAAAATACATGACAGACACATGGGGTGCGGCGGTCCACTGAGTCCCCCCCCAGTTCCTGCGGGACACGTGTGCTGGTTTCCAAGCAAGGACGTTATCAATGGTATCACCAAACAGGATGTAATGACACAGTTGCAGTCAAACTTTTTGACCCCTTAAATTAAATAAGCCAGACTCAAACCTCTGTTTCCCACGTGAGCACCACATTGGCCTACCACTAGGCCACAGCTCTGGCCTCTTCTTTTAATAACGATACATAACCATCATCAACCATCACCTTCCTCATCCTAACAAGCCAAGCCACCAGCCGTTCATTACCTGCACCGTCTCTATGAGAACAGGAAGTGAAAGGCGTGCTCAAACTCATGTGGACTGTGAACACAATGACCTCGTCCTCGTCTGCCTGATTAGAGAGAGGGAATACGGTACCTCTCACTATTTCTTCCGAGCATTATTGTTGTCTCTATCTCTTCTCTCTGTAACGATGTGGTGTAGCTGTGGCTGGGGGTTTTAATTAAAGTGCCACCGCTGGTGAGGGCATATCACGTCTCATCTCATCAGCACTGCAGTCTTGCACCTCTCAATGTCACCCAGCTCTCTCACACACAAGCTCGCACAGCGCCGATGTGTTTGTATGTGTGCGCGGGTGCTTAAGAGTGTTCGTTAACGAAAACATTTCTGTCGAATTATGTCATGCCAATTTGATCTGGACTTATATTGTGCACGGCTGCACATGCTGGTGTTCTGAGTGGAAAGTAGGACCCAGTAATTGCTAAGAGTTTTACTTTTAGTTTAATTTTAGCATCTTGCAATTCTGCAGAGGTAATATTATGGTCCGGAAACATTTTAAAAGTGCTTTAATTAATAAATAATTAACAAAAATGCTTAGCAGATCAGTAGTTGATGTGCTACATATTCAAATATGAATTAGGATAAAAAAGTAATGAAACTGTAATAATGAAATATTTAGAAAAAAGTAGTAATGAAATATTTAAATGTACATTAACTCATTATATTTTTTTCATCTATTTATAGTATATTTTCAAAAACATTCATCATTATTTATATATTATCTTGGGCTTTATTTTTTAGCTTTTGTTAATTTATTTTTAGATTTATTTATTTATTTATTTATTTTTACATTTTCAAAATAACTTTTATGTGATTTTGTATTTTTTTTTTTTTTTTTTTTTTAATTTTTATCAGCTTTTAATTATTTTATTTTTTTATTTATTTATTTAATTTTCATTTCTTCATCTAAAAGATTGTAATGCTAACCTATATTATTTTGGTTGTAAAATAATTACTGTTCAACTACTTTCTCAAGTATTGTTTACTAAACACGTAGCCCTGCCCACAATTCAAGCCACTGGTTGAGACAGCGATGCTGAAATAGAATTGAAAATTTTTTTGCCAGTCATGTCAGAGTGTTTACACATTTCAGGGAAATCAGCTTATATGAACAGCTTACTTTTACTGGTGCCTGCGTATCAAAATGGATAGAAGAAAGTATTTAAAAATTATGCACTTCAACTTGAAGTTCAATTTGTGTGTTAACAGCTCAGTGTGCTTTAAAATCCCGATCCGTCTCCTCATTTTCTCGGCATACGTAATCACTCATGTATGGCAAATAGATTGTATAAAGGTAGACTCATTCTCGCTTATGGCGCAGTGAGAAGGACCGTGCTAACCCAAACAAAGCTGGAAGTGGTGGGCCTCGCTGAAGAACTAAACAGATGATGGATGGGACAAGCTGTGAAAGCAATGGGCTCTCGCGTGTCTCTGGCGGTTTGTAATTGCAGGAGAAAAAGGATGCTCAGCAGCCCATAGTATCGCCCTAATGGGATTATTCCCCAGCCATCCTCGTCAAGAGAGAGAGATAGAAAGAGTGAGAGAGGCAGTAATCCAATTCTCTTACTGTATGTCACTAAGAATCACCCGCTGGATTGCATACACATACATACATCGCATACGCTTGGGAGAGTGCATCATTTGTTGGAGTCGTTGTCTGTTCTATATGCATGCATGCATTTGTTTTTTTTTTGCCTGCATTTGTTTGTTTTGTAGCATGCAGTGTTGTGTAATATTGCCCTCAACAGTACGGTATCATAAAAAGTGTTTTGCTTATTATGGAAATCACTTTTTTAGCTCCTGGTCAACTGTCTCCCCCTCCAGATTATCTCACCCTCAGGCCATACAATATGAGTAGATGAGTTTGTTTCTTTATCGGAATGGATTTGAAGGAATTTAGCATTACGTCACTTGCCCACCAGTTGATCATCTGCAGTGAATGGGTGCCGTCAGAATGAGAGCTCAGCTGAAAAACATAAAAACATCACAATAATCGAGTCCATCAATTAAAATCTTGTGCAATGAAAAGTTGCATGTTTGTGATAAACAAATTCCTCATTAAGGTGTTTTTGTTTAAAATGATGTTTCCATCTAAAATAGAGAGTCCTCTGTCCATGCTTTCTTCAGTAAAAGGTTGCCTCGTCTGAATCAGGAGAGACACATACACAATCACTGTTCAAACAGTTCAAAACAGTCATAAACAAATATGTTGGTGGATTTTTGATGTGAGAATGAACCTCACACCTTGATCAGGGTAGTGCCATATTTTATTTTTCACAGGAATAAAAACAAGGCCGTGAGGGATAAAAGTACTAGTAAAAAGTTCTAAATTGTAAAATTACATTATAGGAGCTTGAATTTTTATCCATTACAGCTTTGTTTTCATCCATGCTAAATTCAGTATTGCATCAAACCTGGCAAAGGTTTATTGTGATGGTTTTTGATCAGCATATTCTGACGGCACCCATTCACTGCAGAGGATCCATTGGTGAGAGAGTGATGTACTGTAACTTCTGTTTGTAAAGTATTTTAGATATAAGTTTCTGCTAAATTAATAAATGAGAATACATATTATTCATATATTACATTAAAAATATATTGCTATAATGGTGCAAAAACAAGAACCATTTGTGCATGTATGGGTGAGATTACTTATGCATTTCTGAACAATAGTGCTATTGTACGAGTTGTGCTTCATACATGATCAGTCATAATACAATAACTGCACTCAGCGGTTTGTTCTTCACTAAGAGCCTCTCTAAGGAGCATAAAGCAGCTTTATGAATTTTCATTCGAATTCATATCAGCTTCATTCTGGCCATCATGCAGCAAGTATATTAAATATTTTGAATACACGCACAGCTTGAATGCACACGCCGTGGATCAGAGATTTGCTTGAGCGTATTTGTGTGTGTTAAGTGTCTTAGAGCAGTCATTGGTTGAGATGGGAATGCCTCATCATTCCAGATTCCAAATCCCTTTAAGTGTGTCTGACAAAGAGCAAAATCTTTCTCTGCCTGTCTGTCCACTCTTTCTTCGGGCCTTTCTTTCTATGAATATCTGTCTCTCTCACTCTCTCTCCGTTAACAATGACTTGAAGCTATAAATCTCCTTTGCGCTGATAGAAAATAGTTCATGTGAATGAGAAGACTCTTAAAATTCATTTAGGGTGATGCTGACACACTCATTGCTGAAGGTAATACCGTATCGTCATGTGGTTTGTTTTTATCCTATGCTCTAGGACCAAAGATGAGCGTATTTATTCTGAGATGCTTCATTTTAGACTTCAATCTCTTTATTGTTTTAATTTTCTCTGTTGTTGGACAAAGAGAGAGAGAGGCAGAGAAGCTGTGTGACTAAGGAATCCCTTATTCCTGTTGCAGCCTGAGAGAGAGAGAGAGAGAGAGAGTCAGGGCATGATAGAGACAGGGACAGAGAAGGTCTTCTACAGCCAAACGAATGCTAATGAAGAGCGACAGCTTCTTTATAGACTCACAACACCGATACAATGAGGATGAGAACATTTAGAGCAGCATCTCTTCTCTCTGGCCTCCATTACCCAGCAGGTACAGATCCACAGGCTAGACAGAACAGAGTTAAACTAGCTTTTTATAGTCAACACAATATTTTTTTATTGTATTATTTTATTTCTATTTATTTTATTTGAAATCTGAAATAAATAAGAATATTAGATGAAAATCCGAACCCTAAAAGCCTTTTTAACAAAACCTGAAATAAAATATGTATATATATATATATATATATATATATATATATTCAATATTCAAAAACTTAAAAATTACTAATAAATAAAGTACTAAGTAGCATTCATATCTATTTCAGAATATTATTAAACACTATATTAATATGTAAATAATAATAACATAACAAGAATACAATAAGATGTTTGTATTCAAGGAATGCATTTATTTCATAAGAGTATACATCAACTATCGTTTACACAGTAATCGTTTTTTTTTCACTTTATATTATAGACTATAAAGTGCATTATTTATCTAAATGAGATAATAAATTAACTGAGATACAATTGAGATGCAAGCATTGAAGATTAAACTCTCAATCTATCTAATATATATATATTAGATATGATACAGTTTGCACACAAAAGCAGTGGTCTTCTCCACTGACGTCCACTCAAAAAGGGTTCCTTGTTCATGTCTATGGCTTTTATATCACTATTGTATTAAGCAATTTTATTAGGTTGCATCCTTGAGGGACATACTGTAGTCCTTAATCTAGGATCAGCAGTCTGTGCACTTCTATGGGTGCCGCGCAGTCATACACACATTAACTAGCCGTTTAGCTTCGTAACAGCCATTATATTGTGTGTTTTAGCACGGCTGGGTTGCCATATTGACCAGTCAGCATCCAAGACCAAAACAATTTGTTTTATAAAGTAGAACACAAGACTTTCCAGATGATAAACCCTTTCATCGCAGCGCCAGGCAACGTACATGCACTTCCTGGGAGGCATATGAAAACCTTGGGTTGAACACAAAACCAGCAAATTTCCATTGCTGCTGAGATGCACACTAATCCAAAGAGCTTTGTGTTTTCTGAGGCGCAGGGGGTTATAGTTCATTAAGCCGTATGGGTCCTAAGAGAGACTCTGGCCCTCTCTCTGTAAGAGACGCCCGGGCTATTAACGCAGCAGAGGACAGGATGAGTTCTCCTCCATTAGCTTAGCATGGCTAATGACTCCCATTCATCCACTGTTTATGTAAAATGGAGCTCTTTTAGAGGCGGCGCGCGCCATCAAAACAGCTGGCGAGATATTAAGCGTGGAGCTGTGGAGTCAGGGCATGGATGGATGTGAGTCTGGGCGAGTCACGGTTGGGAAATTGTTCACAATGAGAGGGGCTGTGGTTCACGGCGGGAGACCGCGGCACAGAAACGCTGCCTTAGATCTCAGCAGAAAGGCAGTGAGTCAGTAAGCACAAAATATCCCTCAACCCGCGTAAAGGAGAAACAAGAAGCTCAGCAAGAAGAGCCAAGTGAGGGAGAGAGCAGAAAACGTTGAAGAAAGGGAAACGGAGAGAGATTAGCTCAGCTGTGCTGTGTTCGGAAAATCACTCTCCGTGCTGAGGGAGACAAAACATGAGGATCTGTGTCTTCGAATCACACAAACTCGTGAATCCAGAGATACGTTACAACCCTAAGAGTCGAGTCTGTCTTTGAGTGTGTGTGCGCTTGTGTTTCAAAAGTGGTTCGCCGTTAGCTTGTGTGCTAATTATGTGACCTTTCCTACAGTGCGTGTCTTTTTTGTAAGGTGAGGAAAGGCGAGGGGGGGAGTGCTGAAATAAGGCATTGAGTTGGTGTGTGTGCGTTTTTCACAGCGTGTGCCTCGATGTGAGAGGGAGCTGATATAGTGCTGATCAGGTTCCTACGATGGCGCCTGCACCTCGCAAGGATAGGAAACGGTACAGAGGACAAAAGCAGACGGAGAGGAAACGAGAAGGGAAAGCAGATGGAGGAGAGGACAGATGGGATGAAAGAGAAAGGGAAATGAAGGCTGAGAGAACCTGAGGAGGTGAAGAGGAGTGTTATATATTCTGTGCTCCTGCAAACAAAAATGAAAAGAAAAGTGTGCTTTTTTGGGCAGAATATTATGAGCTAGAAAAAAAGACAATGGATTAGTGCATGTTGCCAAGTTCAAACTATCATCTTCCACCTGAGCACCATAAAAGACGCAAAGAAAGATGGTGTATCCTAGACTTCTCCAATCATTTATGTCCACTTAATCTTCGCCTCGTTCTTACCAAAAGCTCACATTGAGGTCTGCCTCCATCCATCTAACAACAAGTGACCAGAACAATTTTTTTTTTTTTTCCCTTTTTTTTGATGATCAATATGGAATCAATATGGAAGAAAAGATCTGTCACTACTTCGGTTTCATCGCCGCTTAAACACAGTGTAGGTTGCGTTACCTAAGTGAGAATAAAGATCCACTAGTGGACTCAGTAAAATCTCCCTATGTGTCCCTGCATTGTTTACTTTATTAATTAGTGTTTTAATTTGTCGTGAGGCCCTGCGAGGTTAATTAACGTCAATGTCGGCATGGTTCCTCTCAACGCTCCCGCCGAGAGACCGAAGCTCGACGCAGAACCGCTTCCTGCAGTCAGCCAGAGACGAGAGCGTCTGACGATATCGCTGACATATATAAGGTGGCCGTTCATGTGTGTCTGTCTGTGCGTGTGTAGATAACACGTCTCTGTTCTGCTCTGATTGTCTCCCACGCAGCTCATTCTCCCACACCAAAGTCCCATAAAATGACCGAACACTTCAACTACTTGTTTGTGTACGCCGGAGCCCGGCTTGCAGCCATACGTTAGGGCCCCACAGACAAGGTTGAGATGTCTGGCGGAGTGACTGCTCTGCTTCCAAACGCCCTGATTAAAGACGCAGGCGGTAGGATGGGGCCATACAGCCAGCGTAATGAGAGAGCCAGATGCTTGTTTTATGAACATTGTATAATCAAATGCAAAACTTAGACAATGTTTTTCTTGCATTAAAAATGTAAATGTAAAAAAAAAAAAAGTGTTTCTCATCACAATGTCCAAAACAATTTTCTGCTTGGCTCCCTTCTGCGAGTGTGCAGAGCTGGGTGCTAACCGATCGTGATTGCATTCTCTACAGAGAGAGAGAGAGAGAGAGAGAGACGCATGGGAATACATCCACCTCTCCCTTCCGCATGTCCATTCCCCTCATAATGCTATAAGTATTGACTGTCATTAGGAGCAGTATTAGAGTATTACGACGACTAATGTTGATGGAAGAGAGAAAGAGATGATGGAGAAATGTGAACAGGATCTACATCAGCATGATGGAGGAAAGGGAAGATGCAGACGGACTGAAGGAGAGATAAAAGGAGCAAGAATGGAGTCGAATGGAAAATGAGAAGGAACTTATATATTTCTCCACAGGTGCATTGCAACTTTTCCTAACACAAGTTCTGAGCTGTTATTGTGTTCAACAGTTCTTTTTCTACTTTTTCTGGCAGGAAGTGGTGTAGCATGACCAAACACTGAGGGAATACTCTTGCCTAATTGGTCCTCATGCAGCATTGGAAAGTCTGTTTAGTTCTACTGTAGTGAATCAGATTGTGTTAAATGGTCATTTCTTGTGTGTTGTATTAGAAAATGATTCATTGATAATTAATTGTTTCATCCTAGTGAATTGGTTCATCCAAAATGGCACTGTGTCATATCTTGTATTGGAAAGTGTGATTTATTGAAGTGATGTGGGTCATCACTCTCAAATGTGTCATTAAAACGTATGACTCCTTCTTATGAATTGGTTTATCCTAGTGAATCAGTTCATCCTAAATTGCCCTGTTTAATATGTTGTATTGGGAAGTGTGATTCATCCAAGTGAATCAGTTTATCATATGGCACTCTCTCATATGTAGCATAAGAAATTATGGTTTATTCTAAGAATTGGTTCATCCTAGTGAATCAGTTCATTTTAAATGGCCCTGTGTCATATGTTGTACTGTATTGGACAGTGTGACTCTGTGGTGAATTGGTTCCCCCTAAATGGCCCTCTCTGAGATGTAGCATTAGAAAGTATGATTCATTCTAATGAATTGGTTCATCCTAGTGAATCAATTTATCCTAAATGGCCCTATCTCATATATAGCATTAGATTTATTCTAATGAATTGGTTCATCCTAGTAAATCAGTTAATTCTGAATGGCTCTCTCTCAGATGTAGCGTTAGAAAGCATGATTCCTTCTAAATAATTTTGTTCACCTTTTTGAATCTGTTCATCCTAAATGACCAGATCTTTTTGCGTATGTTGTGTTGGAAAATGTGACTCATTGTAATGAATTGGTTCATCCTAGTGAATCAGTTCATTCTAAATGGCTGTCTCATAAGTTGTATTGGAAAGTATGATTCATTCTAATGAATTGGTTCATCCTAAATGGCTCTGTCTCATACAGTATGTTGTATTGGAAAGTGTGACTCATTATAGTGAATCGTTTCATCATATATGGCCCTCTCTTATATGTAGAAAATGTGATTAATTCTAATTATTTGACTTTAGTTAGATAAGTTTTTAAAGAAGCTTCCCAAAGACTGATACCTCTTTAGTGCACAATGTCTACACAGACTTCAAAATCATGTTTGTGTCTTCCTCAGTGTTTCATTTAAAACTGCTATATTAGCTTGTGTGTAGTTTTTGTCATCACAGTCGTGTCTGAAGGGTTTCGATTAAGTCACTCGCAAACAAGTGAGCTCAATTTCAGCTTCATTTGTATTTGCCGTTGTGTCAGACAGTAATTAGTGTGTGCGCATCCCGCCATCCAATCCACACTCCCACTGACTCACGCAGCGTGATTGTCTATCAACGCTGAACTTTATTTTTTTAGGTGCTCGTTCATTTCCTCCACTGAGCAGATGCGTTACTGAGTACACAAGGGGCCTGTAGCTACGTTCAGTTCTGTGAACTGGTCTAGGGCAGATGAAAGTCTATTAACAGAGCTGAGCTGGAACCGCATCCCAGTGATGTCCTGACCGCTATCTGTCACTCCCAATTAAATCCGACGCCAACTAGAGAAACCTAGTCGTTATCTTTGCAGATGGGAAGCTAGAGATTAATCTATTCATAGCTTTGTTAAATGTCCCAAAACTCCTCAGATGGCTTTCATCTCATTCTCTTTTCCTCTTTGTCCACTTGTCTTCCTGTCTTTTGTTATTCTCAGATTACTCCCTTGTCTTATCTTTCTGGTTTTCAGTGGCGTTACTCTAGAAGTGGGGTGCCAGTTTTTCGCAAACTGGCTTGGTCTGAACTGACTTTGGCGTATTGAGATGCAGCTCACAGTTTTATTATAAGCCGCTTTAAGGCAATCTGCATATTACTGTGGTGAATACAGCTGAGCCTGAGTGGAGGACTATTCAAAGAAGAATCCATTTGTCACTGAATTAGCGCTAATTAGCAGAGTTTGGGCATGCTGTATCATAATTGGACACATTTTTCTATGTTTCCTCCAGCTGGGTGCTGGAATTCTGGCACGGGGAGCGGAAGATGCGAGCAAAGGGGGCTGAGGTGGGAAGAGGAGGCGGTGAAGTGTATAGTATAAGTCCCTTTGTTGATTTAGCTGGAAGCAACTTTTGGCTGACTGCACCCGCTGGCAGAGTTCTTGTTCTCTTATATAGAGCTATACATACGCTTTGAGGCGCACATGGAAAAATTAAACACAGGGAGAACGAGGACAAAAGGGGAAAGAGCGAAAGAAGGAAAGAGATGGAGCGTAAAACGCCTGTTCTGCGACGTGCAGCTGGATCATCAGCGCAACCTAATGAAGGTAGAGGCATCCCACTGGTTTTATACCGCCAGCCTCGCACAAGGGAATGCCAATTAAGTGCCCCCTCCCTCCTCGGTTCACACACATGCATGCCCAAACACACACTTACGCACAATGAAGGATGCGTGCGCACGGGGGGAGATGTTTGGCAAGCCCTGGAAAGATGTCAAGATCCTGTCATTCTGCTAGCGTTGTGCACCGATCGTCTGAGAAAGCGTTCTTTCTCCTCAGGCCCTCCCTGGCTGAATCTCATCATGTGGGTTGATTTGAAAAACAACTTCCTTCTCTGTTAGCGCGACTAACTTCGGAGTCAGTGTGAGGCTGAGTACGGTGTAGAAAGAGCATGACTGAACAGCATGAGGTCTGGTCCACACTGCAGCTTATTCTGGCCAAGAAACGCCCACTTAGATAGGAAGAGCTTCTGACTGACATCAGTGAACAACCACAGTTTGTTTTGGTTTTTTTGTGCTGTTTAGTGGTTTGTTTATCTGAAATACATGATATCATAATAATAGACCAGTGTGGAAAATATATATAATTGGTATAATAGTATAGTAGTGTTTGACAAATCACATGGTATGCAAATCTCTTTTTTTTCTTTTCACATATCATTTATGTCTCTGTGCTGAAAATGAGGGATGACAGGCTAAAAATTGGTTAGTGCCGGTTTATATAGGTGATACTAGCATACATTCATTTATTTTCGAAAATTCAGTTTAGTTTTAGACTGAATGCATGGTGAATTTTAATATTTGTAATTCATTTTAATATTTAATATTTGGAAATTATGTTATATGTGTGTTTGTGTGTATGTATATGTGTGTGTGTGTGTATATATATATAATTTTGTTCTAAAGTAATCAAATTGCATTATAATAAATAATCATAATAAAATCACAATAATAGACCAGATTGAAAAAAACATATACTTCTATTACTATAAAATAATAATAATAATAATAATAATAATAATAAGTAGTAGTAGTACTAGTAGTAGTAGTATCAATAATAATGGTAATAATAATAATAATGTTGAGTCTAAAATCATGTGTAAAAAATAATAATTGTATAATAACAATATTATTATTATTATTATTATTATTATATGTTTAAGCTAAAAAATCTAAATAAAAAAAAGCTAAAAAATTTAAATAACGGTCTCCAAAGCAAAAATCCTGTCCTTTCAACACTAATAATTTTAGATAATTTCATGTATACTGATTGCGACGAATTTGGTCAAACTTTGGCAAATCCATCAGTAGTTTAAAAGCACTCTTTTTTTTCCCAACCTGGTACCTTGTAAATGTGTTTCCAGGCAGATCAAGCCATCCAATTAGATTACAACTTGCGGAATCATGAAAGTGCATTGAAATTTGTGTTTAGTATGCATCAGACGGTCAGTCAATGTACTGTGGCGGTCAGTGGGTGTGCCGTCTGAGCCTGCAACAAGGCGGAAAGAACCTGAAGAGCTCTTGTGGTGAATCTCCAAGACATTATTGTCCGTCTCGTCTTCACTCAGGCCCTTGCGCTCATTTAAAGCACTCTGTTTAATGTATGTTGTCTATACCTCGTAAGCGCTGACAGAACGGCTCTCTTAAGTGCTTTCGTAGCCGTGCCTGCTACATCAAGTCATAGCCGGGTGTGAATGTGATGCTTGTCTTCACAGCTTCCCTCCTCAGAGAGATGGAAGATGAAGCCTGATTTGAAAATAAGATGTTGAGCTTGCAAAAAATACAAAAATAAGAAGGGCATTTTGAAAATCCCTGGAAGTCCTTACAAACGAGATGCGACTGGCCTCTTCCAAACGCAGATAAAAAGCGTCCACCCCGGCTCTACGGAGAACCTTTACTAATGGCACAACATGCAGGAACTGGACCCAAGAGAGGAGGAGGGAGGAGGGAGAGAGAGAGAGAGAGAGGGGGGGGGAGTTCCTTTAGCTCCTCACTCTTAGCTGAAGTCTCTGTGGAAGTGGGACACTGACAGAAGCACGGTGAGACTGTAAGTGTGTCTCCTAGTGTAAATGAATCAATGAGACAGGCATTCTGACAGACATGGTGTCCTCCTGTCATGGACGGGTGAAATAAAGCTGACTGCTGCAGTATGGAGCCAGGAGAAGGTAAGACTCTCTTTACTTTAGGTATGGTCTCAGACTATAGGATCATTTCTGTATGGTCACAGCATTGATTTTGGTGAAACACTCTGTGAATGTATTGATTGTGAGGTCAGTTGGAGAGTGTGTTTGTGAGGAAGAATTGTGGGAGACTTATTGAGTCTACCCTGTATGGCTTTCGCAAGGTCAAATACGGTCTCTAGTGCATTTATTCTGACATGAAAGCTGTTCAGAATGACTCGATATATTGTGGAGAGATCAGGTGTGCAGGTGCATTTATTAAGCACCCTATCTACTAATGTACACAGCCATCTGTTCACGATGTGTATGTGTGTGAGTGTGTGTGTGTGAGAGAGAGAGAGAGAGAGCATGAATGCGCGGGCATTCGCATGAACCTGTGATGTGTGTAATATT
>JAUMHE010000063.1:15065494-15094880 GCA_032359235.1 Enteromius mattozi | reverse complement strand
GTGTGTGTGTGTGAGAGAGAGAGAGAGAGAGCATGAATGCGCGGGCATTCGCATGAACCTGTGATGTGTGTAATATTTATTTGCATCATTAAGGGATACAATATAATATCTAAATTAGACCATATTAGATGCCTTAAATAGATTCAGGATGCATGCAGGTGAAGGTATAGTTTACTTTCTATTAAGCCTGTAAATATGATGCATTGTTTCAATACCTTACATTATAACATAAGGCTTTAAAAAGTATAATGTATTAAAAGTAATAATGCATATTGCACACCTTTAAAGGGTTAACACATATACTACCTTTTAAAAGTTTGAGGTCAGTAAGATTTTATTTTTATTAAGTAAGCATGCATTAACTTGATCAAAAGTGACAGTTAGAGCATTTATAATTTTTACACATCTAATACTGTGAATAAATAATAAATGCTGTTCATGTGAACTTTTTATTCATCCAAGAATCCTAAAAAGACTCAAAAATGTTAAACAGCACAACTGGCACTAATAAGAAGAAATGTTACTTGAGTACCAGATATTTATATGACAGTGGTTTCTGAAGGATCATGTGACATTGAAGGCTGGAGTAATGATGCTGAAAATACAGCTTTGTAATCACAGTAATAAATCATATTATAAAATATATCCAAATGCAAACCAAGCATTGTAATTGTAATAATATTTATATAAAAGTAAAGTATATTCATTCAGTTGACCTGAACCTAAATGTTACTTAAATATATCTGTATTTTTTTTGAAGTAGGTGAATAGCGTGTTTACAGGTAAATTTACTTCATGAATTATTCATGGGTCATGCAAAAAGCACACTTATTATTTGCAATGCTGTATGATTAAACATAATTATTGTCTAAAAACTGCATATTTTCCTTCCGAGTAATGACGTGCTCTCGCTTCATAAAGACCTTGCGTATTTGCTCTTCTGACCACAAGATAACAGCGTGTGCATATTCATAGTTTTCTAATTAGTGGATGTTCGCTATCATCACAGGTGGTTGTGATGAGAGCTGGAGCTTCGCCTGTGCTCACTCAGGTCCAATCACATGTAGTTAATGAGCTGACGGGGTTAGTTACCACTGGGTTAATGACGCACATTAATATGTTGCTAATATACCCCAGGTCATGCAGTAATTAAAAATCTCATTTTCAACTCATAGAAAGCAGAGACTCTCCTTCATCTTAAATGATTTAGTAAAGAGCGAGAGAGAAAGAGCGAGGTGTGTCGATTATGATTTCATTCATAATTTCCCGTATCATTTGTTTGATGTCATGGTTTGTGGCTGTACAGTAAGTGTGTGTGATGTAATGTCAGGTATTACACAGGAGCGGTTGCATCAGGTGTTTAGGGTTCATCCAAACACTCGAGCACAGGGACACGCTCTCTCCTCAGGGTCAGCTGATGCAAAGGGCTGATGAATTTACCTCATAGTAGCACTTCAAACCACAGCCCCCGAGTGTGTGTGTGAGGTAGAAAAACAGCCCACTGTGACTCTTACACACAGCCTTGTCACGTCTATAAATACATCTCATTTGCATCTGTTGTTCACACTTAAGAGAAACGAGATGTATACATGACCCTAACAAAATATTACCATAGTTCCCACCAAATTACTAGTACAGCAACAGCATAATAAATGAGTATGGAAACACATTCAAACAATGTGAGATGCAGAATATAGTCATGCAGAATAATTATTATAATTGTGTGTGTGTGTGTAAAAAAATATCTATTTTAAACAAAATTTTAGACACTTAAAGGGATAGTTCACCCAAAAATAAAAAGTCACTGGAGGGGGTTGAACTATTGCTTTAAATATCCGTTTACCAGTCATCTAACATCTAAAATACTAAATTCTGTTACTCTTCAAAGCCATGGTAATATTACATAAATTTATCACATTATTCTGAAGGTGGCATGAAGAAGAAGAAAAAAATAAAACACTTCACAAGTCTGAAGTGTAACAAGAGTGAGTGACGGAGTGCAAAAAGGTGAAAAAGAAGAGTATGCTCAGAAGGACACGCTCCAAAAATACAAACAAACAAGTCAACAGTGATAGTTGTGATTTAGTAGCAAAGTGGATTTGGAAGAAGGCTGTTATCTTGAGTAGAGAGAGAAAGCATTTATTTATTTATTTTTCCAAACACTTTGATCTTCGGTATGGGTGAGAGGTTTCCAAAGACCTCACAATGGAGGAGGCGGAGGCAGGGTTACAGAGATGAGGAGACAGAGGCTTTGGAGGTAGGGAGAGGGGAGGATGGGAAGATAGAAGTTTTTCTGAGCTTTATTGCTAAAAATAGACTTGCTTCTATCAGAGTCACAGACATCAAAGAGAGTCATCTGGAATATAATTAGCAATTTATAGATTTCACACCGAACAGCTGATATGAGTGAGGAGAACCTGCTGTGCTCAACTCCATTCATACTTTGTTTTGTGGATGATTTTAGTTTGATGTGTGCTAACTTGTTAAGAAATTCATGATTCTCAGTCAGTTAATTAATAATGACCAGTTTTTCTTCTGTAACCATTTACAAAGTCTGCAAATTTATGAAGCCAAGTCTGTTCAGATTTTAAAAGCCATGTAGTGTATCCTAGCCTTTAGATTGGTCTTCTTGTAATTGTTTTTTTTATTTTTTTTTTTATATAATATTGTGCTCAGCCTTTGATTCGTTAGTTTATTTTATGTTTATCATCAAAGCATCCAAGATATAGATGAGTTTGTTTCTTCACCAGAACAGATTTGGAGAAATTTAACATTACATCCCTTGCTCACCAGTGGATTCTCTGCAGTAAATGGGTGCCGTCAGATTGAGAGTCCGAAAAGCAATCCACACGACTCCAGTCCATCTATTTTTGAAGTGAAAATTTGTGTGTTTGTAATAAACAAATGAATAAAAAAACATTTTATCCATAATATGGCTTTCTGCTGTGAAAACCTGCCCAGTCTTAATCAGGAGAGAAACATGCAAAGATCAAACATTGTTTATAAGTCAAAACAGTCCAAAACAGTCTATAAACAAATATGGTGGTGGATTTTGATGCAAGAAGAACATGTATTTTGTTAAAAAGTTTAAATGTGTCAATGATAGTTTAGTTTCTTACCATGAGGCTGTTGATGTAAATTATTGTACTGCCAAAAAGCAGTTTGAAATCTCACTCTGACGGCACCCATTCACCATTGGTGAGGAAGTGATGCAAAGCTACATTTCTCCAAATCTTCTCTGATGTTTATCCTCTTCTTTTACTGGCCTGAAACCACTGATTCTTTCTTTAGGAAGTGTGTGTTTAATGCTGACTCTTTGGATGCTGTTAAAGCTTCTATTTAGAGCAGCGCCCTGCAGTCTCCAGCAACAGGTGTGAAGTTCATCCTAGGCAGAAGAACTGACAGTGACGAGGACGCTAAGAGGCAGTGACATCACTTCTTCAGTTACCCTAGTTTATGATGTCACTGCCTCATATCAGCGACTCCACTCTTCAGTTTGGCCCTGAAGCTTCTGCCTGTGTGTCAGCTCATCATCTCACAAACTTCTTCCTTGAGCAAAATGCAAGTGTGTGTCAGGGGAAAAGTTTATTTTTCATGGGGTGAATGAGGTTGACGCCATGTCCTCACGATGTCAGACTAGATATTACTTTTTAATGCAGTGTTTTAGAGCTTTTTTTTTTTGTCTAGCCTTGTAAATAAACAAGTGTAGCATTGCTTACGAATGTGTGCGGTTGCCAAAAAGCTTTTTATGAATATTGTAGGACTTGTTCTGGGAGTGAAATGACAAGCATTGCCGTGTTCTTCTTACTTTATAGCAATATCTCTCTCATTTAAAATGCTGCTCAACATACTCTGCTTCTTGGCTGCATTAAGCACCCATGAAATCTCTTGATGAGTGCAGTTTTCTTTCCTGTTTTGATGCATGCAACAAGAAGTGTAAGAAGGATATATCAAAGCGACTTTCATTCTTTCTAAATAACCAAAATGCATGATGTTGTTTGATTATAGGGTGATGTTAGTGGGTGTGAAATTGTTATTCAGACATCTGATTGGGCAAGATATCTGTGCTGGGCAGTGACCAAGTAATATTTTTGGTCAGATTTTCAAGAGGAAGTAAAATTCAAATGCATATATATTTTATTTATTTATTTATTTACTTACTTATTTATTTATTTATTTATATTATTTAATATGCTCATATACATACAGTAGATTTATGTGAGTAGAAATATGTGAATTATCATTATGCATTAATATTACAAATACAGTATGCAATATATATATATATATATATATATAAATTCTAATATTCAGTAATTTTTACAGTATAGTTATATAGTTGTCTTGTAATTCTTATAGTCAACAAACTCAACATTTGTAGTTTGTCAAGTACAGTGAATTGCTGCTAAAAACACTATGAGGGGTGAATGTCTGGGTTAGAGGACCTTGATTGTGCAGAACAAGGACACAGATGGTTGTCCTGTTTGTTATATATTTTGCTAATATTTTTCATGATGCAATGTTTTGCAAGGCCAAATATCATTGTTCCGGATAAAATATTAAGCAAATTTTTAGGAGGCTGAACAAGTGCATATATCAGTGTATCTGTGGGCTCAGAGGTGGAGTTGTTGAGTGATGGAGGTTATTTATTCCATCTCTCTTCTGTAAGGTAAAACGTGTGGAATCCATAACAGTATCATCAATCCAGAAAGACAACATGGATGTAATTTATATGGAAATGACGTGCAGAGAGCGGACAGAGGCCTGAGCCTAATTGACAATGAGGGAATATGTGTGTGTGTGACTGGATTTTTGTCCTCAGTGCACTTGTTCATACAGTACCATCATGGTGTGGCGGAGCAGGACACACTGACACCTGTGATCGGTGGAGGACGTGTTTAAGTCAGTGATCATGAATCAAAGTGCAGTGTCCTGTGTAAAGCGCTGCAGTACACGGACCAAACAGTAAATAAGCATAGCGTTGAATAGATGATGAATTGCTATCATTATAGAGCATTTAGGATGCTGACATGTTAAAGAGGAAACAAACAGAAGCGTATTTAAAGGAATAGTTCACCCGGAAAAAGTTTAAGCTTATTCCTTCAAACCTACACACTTATTGTACTAGTGTTATTTATATGTTATTTATATGTTGAATATTTATTAATATCTTACATTTTAGGTTTTTTTTTATTTTTTCGATTTGTGTTATATGTTGGGCAATTTTGTAATTGTTACTTTTTTAATATTTTTAGTAACTTTTGGTTTTATTTAATTTTAAGTTTTAGTAATTTTTGTATTTTTTGCCAAGCCAACGTTTGAGTTTTCCCCTCTAATATACAGTAAATACTAGAGGGGAAATATATATATGGGTGATTCTATAATTGCGGGTACATTTGGTGTCCGAAGTCTGTTACCGTCAAACTCTGTTACCAAGGTAAAGTAACAATGCTGACAATAGTGTAACAGAATTGACAGTTTTATTTTTATTTTTCCCAAAAACTCCACTTGCTGGCATAAATGCTAGGAACACATGACACTAATGAAAACATGATTAAAAGAGCTTTAAATAACTCAATGTGAGATGTGTTTTCCTGTTGATATTGTGGTAACAGAGTTGACGTTCTACAAAATAACTCTTGGTGTAAGTTTTTAGATTAGAATATTTTCTCAGAGAGAGCACACATACTTTTCAGTGCTTCAGATCTTATCAGTAAGTGAAAGTGACATCATTTCCTGTAACAATTCTGAGAGATAATTCCACCAATTTAAAGGCAAAATATGGTTTGGTAACAGAGTCTAGACAACAATATATATTGTTGTAGAATAAAGTAACTATCTATTTAGGGCTTTTATAAATAAAATGAATAAAATGACCATAAAATATTTTAATTGCACATTGATACATCATGGAAAAAATACACTGACTAATTTGGACAAGAAGAAATCATGATTTTCAGCTATTTAAGTCACTTTTTAAATAAATTGTTATATTGTTATGGACTGTAACATCTTGTAATTCATAACAATTAGTAAAAATAATATATAACCATTTGGAAAAAAAAAAGCAGAAAAAATGATGACTTCGGACACCAAATGTTTTTTTATGCCCAGAAATCAGTACAGCAGTTTTAGTTTAGAGTTACAACACTGCCGCATATTTTTCACATGTCCTGTTGGGTTTCACCAACTGAAGCTTCAAAATGAAACTAAAAGTTTCTCAAAAGTTTCTTTGTTCTCGCTTATGAGTGACTTTACCATGTTGATCGCAAAGTGAGATGTGTTGCAAAGAACAATAACAAGAGAAGAGAAGCTGCAGCGGCCCTCAACACACCTGGACTCACCAGATCCATTACAGTTCGGTCTTTCTGCTGATCCTCCATTAAAGTGAAGAGGAGCCGTGCTGGTGTGAGCTGCATTCTGTCCCCGCACGCTGAAAGATTCGACTTGCATTTCCTGAAGTCATTCTCAGACAGACAAAAAAAATGAGCAGGATTATAAAGGAGCTCTGAGCTAAAAGAGAATAGAGGCTCGAAGTTCAACATCAAAGGGTTTTGCGAGGGGAGAAACGTAACTGTGAAGTCACTTTTAAGATGAGAAAAGCTAACTTTCTTAATTGTGGGAAGCTTACAGTAAGTTTGGTGCTTTGTTATTTTCAGCTGAATAAACTAGGATGATGGGAACAGGATTGTGCCAGTGCTTATGTGTGTGCGTGATTATTGAACTCGTGCTCTGCCATTAGCATTGGCTGATGGTGTGAAATGGGTGTTAGTGTTTTGACAGGCCCGACTGAGCTTATTGGTTGTAAAGATTAGGATCCTGTCAGCCTGGTCGACAAGACACAACATCAGAATGAGAAAATAGAGCCAATCACAGAGCATCCAGACAGTCTGCCCTCAAAATTCTCTGGCAGAGACAGACGCGGGACCGGCGGCGGCCATCTTAGCGGCAGCGGGCATAAGATGGCCTCCTGTCCTGGATCACAAGACATCCACGTCACTGTCCCTCAGCTTCCTGTCACCTGTCAGCTCTGTTCCTAACCTAGTGGGCCGTCTACATAGTACTCTATGGAAGCATAAGTTTTATGTAAATGACTTCTGCACATTTAAAGAGACAGTCCAACACTTATTTTTTCTTTACATGTTCATTTAATCACCCTTGTGTCATTCCAAACCTAAATGACTTTCTTCTGTGGAATAATGTGTTATTAATTTGTTTTTTGCTTTGCTTTGCTTTGCTTTGCTTTGCTTTGGTATGGTTCGGTTTGGTTTGACAGTTCTGTCTAATGTTGCTAAATTAAAAAAAAAAAAAAACTTATTTTATTTTCAAAAGAAGAAAGCCAGTCATGCAGGTTTAAAGCAACAAGTGGGTGAGTAAATGGCACAATTTTTGTTCATTGTTTTTCGAATGAGACTGCAAAATTTCAACTTTTCCCACAAGAAGTGTATTACAGTGCTCTGATAAATAAATATAAATCCATTTATATACAAGCTGGTTTATATACAAGAATGAATTTATCATCACACTTACACGTTTTATTACGATTTAGTTAGTTTCCATTGTATTGTTTTAAAAAATAACATTTTCTGAGGTATCTCACATTATCATGCGGTTTAGTAACTCTGGGGTATTTTGGGTATTTCACATCTGTTTTCCATCTTACTTTTCTCTGTTCTTCCCATTTCCTCTTGCACACCTGTAAGTTAAACTATGTGTTGCATTTCTTATTTTCTGAGGTCAAATCTGCCTCTGTTTCCTCTCCATCTTCAGCATGTTTGAATGCAGGTGTTGGATGACGGTTGAGCTAAACGTGTAGGTGCGTTGTTGATGAAAATAGAGGGAGGGAGAGAGTTTGGGAGAAATGATGAATGGCTCTCATTAGGGCGGTAATTTGTCACTTTCCATCTGACTGGGCTCCAGCTGTCTCTTCCTGAGCTTTTTGGCCTCTTTGGCTCGCCGTCTCCTCACCGGCCAGATGGGTGGAGAGATACAGTGCCACAGCTAGACCCGGGCCATGGTATTAGGGTGCGTCTGCGAGCGTATTTGTGAGAATTTGACGACAGGACCGCTTCAGTCAGCGGCATGTCTGCTTCTATCCCGTAATCCGTGAATCTACCGAAATGATTTTCACATAATGGTATTACATTACATAATGTAATTTTCTGAGCGCACTTACCCAGAGGCTCCAACAAGTGATGGAAAAGTTAGACTCAGCAGCAATCAAAAAACAAGGCATTGGACAGGCTTAAACTTTATGAATTATGAGCTGTGTGAAACCAAGAGTCGCAATGCACTTTCATGTAGTCTGTCCACAAACTTTTTCAAATCGAGTTTTGTCAGAATGGAGTGAAGCCAAAAGCAACGGCGTTCAAGAAACACTGGATAATGAGAGACTGAACCCAAAGTATGGCTGACAGCTCTTTTTAGCTCTAGGAGACCAGCCAATGTGGAAAGGCACACAATTGATGCTCATAGACCTCAGTCAGAGTAGACGGAATATTTAATTTTATGGTAATAAAATCAAGCCTGTGAGGGATAGAAGAAACACAGTCTGTTCAATAGGTTATACTGTTTTGTATCCGGGTATTGATTTGGCAAACATTGAAAATATGTTTTTCACAAAGATTTCCAATAGACAAAATGTTCCAGAAAATACAAAATACCATTTAAAAGTTTTTGAAAGAAGCCTGTAATGCTCACCCAAAGCTGCATTTGGTTTAATTGCATATTAAAACTTTTTCCTTTTTAAAATACACATTAAAATGTAATTTATTTGTGGATTTTCAGCAGCCTTTTCTTCAGTCTTCAGTGTTACGTGGTCCTTCAGAAATCATTCTAATGTACTGATTTGATAATATGCTGGACTCAAGAAACATTTCTTATTATCATTAATGTTAAGATTAATATTTTTGTGGAAATTGTGGTTACATTTATTCATGATTCTTTGACAGATTGAAAGTTTAAAAGAAGAGACTTTGTTTTGTTGTAAATAAAAAGTTTTGTTGTCTATAGAAGTCATTTAAATCAGAATTATATTTATTGTAGACTTCACTATAGATCCCTCTTGATCAATTTAATACCTCCTTTTTGCATAATTTAAAAGTGTTTATTTAAATATATTAGTAGCACAAAGTTTATCGTCTTCGAGAAATCAAAAGTTGTCTCCTTGTTGAAATAGTATTTAAAAAAATAATTTTAGCAAGGGCCAAAGCAGGGACGCTCAAGGTCATATCAGACCGGCAGATCCACAGTAGCACATCCTCTCCTGGAAAGATAACGGGAATTTAGGAAGGACAGCAAAGGAGAAGAATCATCTAGAGGAACAGGTGCCCCCCCTCAGCCCCCTTCTAACGAGCCTTTGTTCTAATAACACAAAGCAATTTATACTGACCTTTATAGAAATGTAGCAAAAATAAATTACAATAGTTAAAAAATGCCCCTGAGCCTAATTGCAAAGGAGATTAAGTTTCCTATAATTGCTTTTGGCCACCTAATGCAATTTTTCCTTTTTTTGTAATTAAAGTGATTTAAAAATTTAATAACCCCCAACACACACGCATGCATATACACACACAGGCTTCTCTTGTCCAGTGCCATAAATACTCTCATTATTGAAGCAATGGTCCATTGAAAATGGTGTCATGGTTTTGTGTTTTGTCTTCTTAAAATGAGTTCAATGACAATAAACATTTTGCCTCTGAACTGTTTCAAATATTCATACAAACTTAACAAATATTATTCTGTGAAATGACTCATTTGTGCATACAGTACGCTGCTTCTATCTACTGTTTGGAAAGAACAACTTCCCAGAATTCCTGCTGCTCTTCTGTCCTCAGATACCCATATGCAGCTCTGCCGTTCTGTATTTTTATGGTCGAATTCTTCATCCATCTCTTTAGAAGTCAAGCTAATCAGCCAGCAGCACACTTAACCTCTCGCTCTTTCATCTGCATATTCGCTGAGCTTTTCAGTGTTTATTCATCTCCTCTGTGCATTAGTGAAGATCCCCATATCTCTCTCTCTCGTTGTTTCTCTCTTTCCATTCACTCGTTCTCAGATGCGTATGCCGTAGATGCTTTTATGAAATGCTGACGGTAAACATATCCTTCCTCGTCTTTCTCTTTATTATTTAGTGGGCCTCTGCCCCATATCTCTGGGG
The DNA here is from genome assembly GCA_032359235.1 of Enteromius mattozi. Lineage (NCBI taxonomy): Eukaryota > Metazoa > Chordata > Actinopteri > Cypriniformes > Cyprinidae > Enteromius > Enteromius mattozi. Next base: position 15,084,721 of record JAUMHE010000063.1, on the reverse strand, counting down.
TCTGCTTAACAAGCAATCCAATCAGCCCGCTATATTTCCTTATATATTATATGCATCCCTCTTCTGCAGATCATGAGGACATAACAAAAAAAAAAAAAAAAGATAAGGAAAACTTTAAACCTCTGGGGTCTGAGGTGATTCTGGGACTTTTGAGATGTTTTGACATGCCCTGACATTTGTGCTTATTTCAGCTACTGATAGCATATTATTGGACAACATGTAAGTTTTATTTATTTATATATATTTTGAACTAATACATAAAAGTATTTGTTTTCAAATGTTGTAAGCTGAAATAGCTAACATTTAAAAATTCTAATATATATATATTTTTTATAAAAGAGAAATTAAGTTTATTTGGCACAGTAAATGTATCGAGAGACTTTCATATTGTTACAAAAAAAAAAGACTACCTAAAATGAAATCTAGAAACCATATTAAAATAACATGAACTCTGAAAAAAATTAAATAAGCTGAGTTCAATAGGGCCCTGTGTTTTGTGAGTTACAGTAGTGTGTGAATGGAGGTGTGTTTCTGGCACAGGGCAGCACTGAACCAAATCAATAACACAAGGCTCAGCCAGCAAGCTTGACTCAATATCCCTGAATGACCGCATACCGTACTGACAAAGGAGTCATGGGGAGAGGGAGGACGAGTGCTGAAGAGGGAAGTTGAGTCAGATGTGCTCATATACTTTCTGCATTCAAGGTCTTCTACAAAAGCACCTCTTCACCCTCTCGCTTTCTTCCGTTCCTGCTAACAGGCAGTCAGGGCTTGATGTGATGAAAGAAAGATGAAAGTGGAGCTGTGTGTATGTGCGTGATAATCTGTTTGTGTACCATGTTTCTTTTTGAAGTTAAAACGACTCTTAAAAGACAGAAAGTGCACAGTCTTCGTTTGATCCCAATTAAAACGATGGCCAATACATTGTCATTTTAGTTTTACTGATATGAATCTTAAAAGAGCGCCGCTCAGTCGTCTCAGATTATAGCGAACGTTGTCTTTTCCCTCAGTGCTGTCTTTGCAGGAGTAATTAAGGCAGGTAATAGCCTCGTAATTCCTCCGTCTTTATGAGGACTGACTGCACATGCTTCTTTGAGAAAATAAAAAAAAACTTTGCCAAATGACTTTGCCCAGCTCTCCTCGTGCATTTGCTCGCAGCGCAAAAAATTACATGCACTTCATAACTGCAAGCTCTTTATTGTCATATAGCGCATGTATATGGTTCTATTACAGGATCCTGTTGGGAAATCACATCCGAAACATCTGTATTACAGTGATGAAGTAGACTGTGTTTGTGTGTAAATGTGCTCATGCAATGCTCCCAGCGTGGAGTTTTACTGGACAAAAAATGCTGCGAGCAGCACTTCCTGTCTGCTGTTCTGCAGTCCAAGCACTCCATAACTCACAAACACACACACGTGTACATGAACACTCTGACTATTTGCTTCTGTCGCGGCGATGTTGTTTGTACATCGTCAATGCGCCCTGAGCATGATGTCATTTTAGCCCATGCACATTATCTATGCACAGGTGTGAGCGCGTAAATTTTGCATGCATTTATGGGCACGTATAACTTGCGCCGTAAATTTACTTTGTGACCTCATAGCTTGCTTTTATGAGAAACACCTTGGAGCTCATTTTATGGGAATTATTTTATGAGCACATTGTGCGACGTGAACATCACGGGGGACCGTTATGGTTAAGGTCAGCGTGAAATCAAAATTGACCCTATTTAGTATGCTTCTGAAAACATTTTATCAGTGCATGTTGTTCTAAAGAGAAAAACATATTTATAATCCTTCATCAAAATTACAAAATTGACCCTATTTACTTTCTTAATATATGCTCCTGAAAACATTGTATCAGTGCATTTCGTTCTAAAGAGAAATACGTATTTAGAATCCTTCATCAAAACTGACTCTATTTACATTTTGAATATGTGCTTCTGAGCATATTTTTTATCAGTCCACGTTGTTCTAAAGAAAAAAAAAGGTTTTAAAATCACTCATCGAAATGATAAAACTTGCACTGCCTCTGAAACAACTTTATATTAATAAATAATATTAACCAACAACCAGATAGCTACTTATGTGTTGTTATACTGTTGTAAGCAATGGAGCCTTTGTAAAAGCTTCCCGGTTAATATAATAAAGTTTATGGCAATAACAGTAAATTACGATACATTTGTGGAAGTATTACTATTGGGATGCATAATAATGTTCTCAAGGGTGAGCTTAATCTTCAGCCTCCACATATCAAGTAAAAAGCCTCTTCAGAAATGGGTTCCCAAGGTGTTTCAGGAGGGGCGTAGTCCTCCATAACCCACTCCAAACTCACATTTTGAACGCATTCTAGTATGAAGCAGACACTTTTCATGATCCAGTCAATTCCTGATGGATAAAATCTAATCTCACCCAACATTTTTTTGTATTAAATTTCATGTTTCACATGGAAACACATAAATGTTACAAAAGTAAAATGGGTTGTAAAAGCCATTTCATGTTGACTTCAAAGATTGTCATTGAAGTCATTTGAATACAATTGATCACGAGTGCATTATTATCACATAAATGAGTTCATTAATGTCATTTGATTCAATGCTGTCTGCTTCCTGTAAAATGTTTAGATGTTGTATGTCTATCTGCCCTGTGTCATGTCACATGATCATAACGAGTGTGTCTCCTCCTTTTATCTGTCCATTCCTCAGGTCGTCCCCTCCCTCCCTCTACCGCCTCCTCCAGCCTCCTGCCCCCTGCTCCTTCTCCTCCACCCGCCCCCCTCCATCCAGTCCCGCCTATCATACGGGAGTGTCAGGTGCCCTTGCTGGACAGCAGCTCCTCCCACACCATGCTGGAGCCCCACCCAGAGGACCAAATCTCCCCCAACTCATACCTGCTCCGGGCCCAGCCCACCACTGGTAAGCCCATCCCACTCACATCTCATTGGCTGATGCCCCCATTATCATCTTACTCATTTTCTGTGTCCTGTATTGTTGTCCATTGTGAAAATAATACTTCCAAACACTAACTAAGTTCAACATAATCAACAAAGTGAGCAGTAAAAACAAAAAACAGTCATTCAGAACATTCAGAAAATCAATAGCTTCTGACACAGTACAGGGATTTGTTTATTTATTTATTTTTTATTTGTATTTTTATATTGGTCATTCTTAAACATCCAGATCTGATTTTGTTTTTAGAGTTTTTTCTTTTTAAATGAAGCTGAGGTAAAAATAAAAATAAAATAGATTAGAAATATTAGAAAATATATGAAAACTAAATGAAAATTAGACATGATATTACAACTAAAATTTAATTAAATAAAAATTGTTTATTTAAATTTTTTTTAAATGTAAAAAAATATTTTTAAAAATGTCTAAAACAAATTAAAATACTATTCAGTCACTTTTGCGAGCTACCATATTGGTTTTAGTACAGCATTGTTATTTCAAAGTAAATGTGAATTTTTTTTTGCTGTTGTTACTGTAAATAAAATAAAATAAAATAAAAATCTAACTGAAATAAGTTGAAGTACTAACATTTTAAAAATTGGCATACATATAAATGAATGTTACATTTAAAAAAAATATATAAAATGACAAAACATACATTGAAATGTGAACAAATACTTTAATATTGTACAAATGAAGTCATATATAAATAATACTAAAATAGCATTCTAATGATGCAAACTTAGGTTTACTTCAATAATACTGTGGATCAGGCTTGGAAAAAAAAAATCAGATTTCATAACTGAACCTTTATGGGGGGTCACACTGTAAAAACTAAATTGGTGTAACTTGGAAGGGTTTGGGGGGATTGCTGCTTTCTTAACAAGGTCTGTATGAATGTCCCACAATATGGAAGAGATTGGGTTTATCGTTTGTCATTTTGTTATGTTGCGCACTGGTTAGGACATAGTGTTAGTTGTTGTCCCTAAAAAGGTCATTTTGTTATAGGAATAGATTATATTTATGACTAGTGGAGCTCAAGGTGACAATAAATGGATATTAAAAATCAAACAGCATTGGTTTTCCACAAGGGCACAACATATGAAGCAGGTTATATTATGGTGACTTATTACACTTTCATGGGCTATGTAGAACCTCACTATAACAGGTCAGGCTGAACCTGTGTGTGTGCTTGTGTGTGTGTGAGTCGTCTTAGTACAGCTGTGCTCATTCAGAGTAATTAATCCTCTGTACGCTACACAGTCCTCCAAACTTTGCCCCGTGTCCAAATCTGCAATCCAGGGGATATATTTAGAGGTGAGGAGGAAAAAAAGTTGTTAATGTAATTTCTGCTGGAATATAATCTATTGTTAATGGCATTAGCCTCTCCTTTGATCTGCTATAAATCTTTATTACGTCTGATCAGGGGCCCGAGTTCAGAAGCAACGCGATTATAAACCTTTTAAAATGACATTACATCATGCCTCTAATTGGTTTACTGTTTGCTGCAGCAACATCAATCATTTGCAGACTAACCACGCTGTAAATAAATTCACTCCAACACTGCCAGCTCCATGGCTCTAGAACGACGCGGCAGAAGGATTATGTATGAGAAAAGATCAAAAATTCGAGAGGGGAAATCACAGTGTCTCTCAGTGCAGACAAGGTGACCACTAATAGCTTTATTGGGCCTGTTAGTATTCTCGTTTTTTCTCTTCTGAGCTTTGCATTTGCTGAAAGGAAATTGCAAAAAGAGATTTTTTTCTTATGAATCTAAGAATATAATCTCTGATTAGTATTGGAAATATGTTAACATCTACACAACAGAAAAGCGACAATAGCGATGATGATGATGGTGGTGGAAATTATAGTACAATTATTAGTTCTTTTGTTCTTTCATCACTTTGATGCTATATTAAATTCTTGAATATAGATGCCCTAATCAAGCTCCAGTTTTAATTTGGGAGAAAATATCTGTATATTTCTATATTCTAATCAGCTATATAAGACACTTTTTCGGCTCTGACAAATGCCATTCATTGTTTTTGTAATGCACGGGTCTTTATCGCGTTTGGACAAATAACTACTTTGAATATCAGATGCTTGCAAATAATTATTCAGATTTCATATTCTTTGCAAGTTTGTCATATAGTTTGCATTTCCTTGATCTGATGACACATTCAGCTCTGAGGAGTTTCAAAGCTCGCAATTAGCCTGAAAATAAAGCACTAAATAATTGGCTTATTATCATGTTGCCTTGAGCTTGGATTTTGTGTACAAGTCTGAGAGTGTTTAGTTTCAGAGTGTGTGTGTTTTACTTCTTGGGTTTGTTGAAGTGAGATTGGAAATGTGTGTTTTTGTGAGACCAAGCCCAATTAAATGAGGGTGATTTCTGTGCAGGATTTGAAATGTCTGGCCAAGTGCTCTGAGTAGATGTTTTTGAGTGTCTGGTAAGTGTGTTTATTACTGGTTGGTTTTGAATTTAAATACATAAAAGCTTCGGAATTGGAGATAGTGGAGTGAATCTCTATATTTCTGCTTAGTGTTTATTGCGGGTCTGTGCTCCAGTGGTTTATGTTGCACAGCTGGACTGCGTCTCTGCCAGTGGGTAGCAGTGACACTGGTGGCATGCACACGGTGCCACAGTCATTACTTGAGCTATTGCAGCTGTCAGCGAGGCTCTGTGACTGGCAGTCTGGCTGTGTTAAAGAGAGCTCTCTTAGAAATGCAATGAAATGTTTCCTTTCAACATAAATGTTTCTCAAATGAAGACATAGAGGGTTTGGAAACACTTTATTTTAAATAAATCTACTACCGACCCAAAATTTGGAGTTAATCGAATTTTGAAATGTTTCACCAAGGCTTCATTTTATCCAAAACAATCATTTTATGAAATATTACATTTAAAATAAAGTTTTCAAAATAAAACTCCCCTATTATGGATTATGAAAGTTTCATATTTTGGTTTTGGGACAGCCAAATAACAGGATGAAATGCATGCAAAGTCAAAAAACACTTTCATTTATTTATAATATGCATTTGATTTTACCTTTTTTGTTCAACGACTCCCAAAACGATTAATTTTTCCAAATTAATTTTTCGATTTTATTTAAAGCAGTGTTTGTGAGCTTTTTAACACTTCAAAAGCAACACCTAGTGGCAAAGAATGAATTTGCATTTTCATTCAGAACCAATTTAAATAGATCGACAAGTGGGCGGGCAATATGCTAATGTATCACTATGGCATCAAAATGAAACAGCTTGGGACTCATTTTAAAAATGACTCATTTCCGTGATTCAGAGTCGACTCTTTCCTTTGAGAGATAATAACTTTATACATGTGCACTTACAGATTTAAAACATTGCAGGATGTTTTCATTCACTTAGAGCTGTGTTACACACTGCATGAAAGGTCATTTTAAAAAATCTGTAATAGGGGCACTATTAATTTATTCCTGTGATGGCAAAGCTGAATTTTCTTGTGTTACATGAGCCGTCAGTAATCATTCTAATGTGTTGATTAGCTGCTCAAGAAACATTTCTGCTTATTGTCATTGTTGAAATCAGTCATACTGCCCCCTAAAAAAGTCTGCAGATTCCATTAATTTGGTTTGTTGAAATTGTGATTTATGGTCTGTGTATTTGCAAAACATTGAAGCTGATTTGTGGCGTTAGGTGTCTTTCCAAAGAGAGCTCCTGGAAAGAGTTGTGTGTGTGTAGGAAGCGCTTGTGTTTGCGTCTCTATCCATTTATTATAAATGGAGAGTGTTGGATAGCTATTTTTAGCAGCTTCCAAAGTCACATACTCCTGCCCGTGAAATCAGCCGTAGATCCTAATGCAATGAATTTTTAATCACCGTGTGCTTTGAAGAAATTCTGTTGAAACAATTTAGTTTGGACTGGATGCCCCCTTAAAGCTAATGTTATGCTGTTTTGCAGTAGTAATTAAAGACGTGCTGTTGCATAATTGTTTCTTTTTTCTTTTTTAAGTTATTGTTTTTGTATTAGGGTATTTAAGCTTTTTGTGTTGAGAACAGAGGGCCGTGTGTGTGTGGGTGGGTTTTAGAGTAGGGTTTCAAAAGCCTGTTTATTTTCAGGCTGATTTGATGACTCTTCTCTCAGACTGTTATTATTACTCATTACAGGAGGGGATTGGGCCAAAGAGGCTGAATGCGAGGGAAATGTTTCGTTCGGAGCCCAGCATACAGCTTGCATTTACTTCTGTTACCACCAACCAAGCTGTGTTTTAATTAAACCTCAGTATACACATCCAGGAGTTCAACAGCATGACCTCCAGACCAGCTACTGTCCCTTCACTCTGAGGGAGCAGGTGTCTGTCTTTGTAAGAGATGAGAGATTGTACTGCAAACAGGTTTACTACATTCAGTGAACCTGCAATTAATATTAATATGAGTATGATCATTTTGGAGAAACTGTGAAAATAATTTCCTTTAGACTTGACAGTGCCTTTTAAAGCTAATTTAATTTTATGCTGTGGTAATTAAGGATGTGTTGTTGCATGAGTTTTATTATTATTTATTCATTTAGTTATTGTTTTCCTATTAGCATGTTAGTAAGAGGTACAGAATGTATTAAATGGGGTTAAACGAAAAATAGCATGGGGAAGGCAATTCATTTTAGCTATTCAGTTTGTTTGAGAGTCATTTTGAGTGATCGTTTTGAGGAAACCGTGGAAGCTATTTAGCTTAGACTTGACACCCACATTTAAAAGCTAATTTTATTCTGTTTGCAGTGGTAATTAAGGGTGTACTGTTGCATAATTGCTTTTTTATAATTATTTTTTTTATATTAGCATGTTTGTGTTCTGATGAAGAACAAAATAAGCAAACCTACAGCAGGGAAAAGAAAATAATGCCCTAAGATCTTGAAAAATTGCAACTGCAAAACCTCTAAATCTTCCTCAGCAAAAAAAAAAAAAAATACATTTGAGGGTTTGTTTTAGAGTAAAATAAATGAAGTTAAAAAATGATATTTTTTATTAGGTTACAAAGAGTGTATCCAGTATGTTTCACTCTTATGATCAAGTGATTTGCAAACGCTTTGCAAGTCAGTTTGAGCTGAAGATGGCACGAACTTTACAAAACCGTTTGAATGTTTTCTACGTTTTTTTTAGGCCAGTGGCTGCTCATGTGAGAGTCTCTGAAAGAAAGCAGAAGTCTTGACGCATACTGCTCCTTTTGGCTGCAGCTGCTGTGCGGGCATCCTTCCTCAGCATCCAACACTTGCGCTAAACCACAGAAAATATCAATAAACATTTTCACTAAGGCTGGGCCTGGAAAACAAACATGGTGGCTTTCTGTTCCCGCTGCCAGTGGGCCTCCGGAGCTCTACTGTGAAACTAATGCAGTGTACTGAAAGCCAATTGCATCCTGCTCTGCGCCTCCGCTCTGCTCTGCCCGGCACAGGCACAGTCCCAGAAAGAGCAGGGGGTGGGTTTAAGTGCTAACCTCAGGCACGCCGGACTGTGTGTGGGGATCTGCTTTTAGTGAGAGCGAGCTGAACCATGTAGGTTTGGATCTGTGTCAAGCTAGATGACCTCCACGCTGCGCTATTGAGACTGGCACAAAACTCCACTATGCTTTCAGTGTTTTCAGACACACACACATGCACACACATAGTCCACAGTGCTTTGGTACTTAAGTTTTAGGGGGTGTACATGTTTCCAGTGTGCGTATAGTAGTGAACTAATGCATAGCTCTCTTAGCCCATGAGTATGTTGGCACGCAACCGTGAGTACTGTCAGATCACATTACTGTGTGTGAGTAAAAGTTAGAAGTGTGTTTTGTGCATTTGGAAGCAAAATGTCTACTATCTGTCTTCCTTTATAAATTATGTATCTATTGATTGGCTCGTCCATGCCTGCAAGTTTTATTATTCTGTTTGCTAGGAGTTGCTATTAATGATGTCATATCAGATTTTTGCTGGAATGTTGAGTGCAGAATAACACACTTTAGTTGCAAATTAATACGGTTGCAGTGTTCAAAACAACAATATTCATATGGCAGTGTTGTAAACAAAGAAATTTGCTAAAGGTGGCAAATTTATAAACAATTTTGTGCCATTAAAGCATGTTTGATTTAGATCACCACAAATTGTTAATTAATACATTAACTAACATGCAGTAACTAGCATGTAATTAAGGTGTCGTTATTCATGCAGTAATTCATGTGAGTCATGTCGTAGTTAAGATAGTTCTTGATTAATAGTAGATGTCTTAACTCATCATAGTTAATAGTCAAGTAATTGTTAATTCATGAATTAGTACATGATAATTCATACTGTTATTGTAAAGTGTTACCGAGGTCTGGAATACCTGGAGAAAGCTATCTGCTATATTAGTAGTCCTGTTTATTTTGATGACAGTTGGTCGGCTGGTTTAGGATATGCGAATTATGCAATTTGATCTTTGCTAATAGCCTTTCAGTCCTACAGCCAGGAAATTTTGAGCCAATCATCTGAGCCATAAATGCCATGTGACTAATCAAAATGGCTTAATGACTTTAAAATGGACTACTTTAGAATGGCAATCAATGGAGGAATAAAGCACTAAGCTCCAAGAAGCTGTGGTTTACAATGGAATTATAACAGCTAAGGAGCGTTCAAAAAATAAAGGGTTCATAGAAGAACCATTTTTGGATTCACAAAGAGCCATTCAGACAAAGGTTCTTTAAAAAACATCTGTTTCTCACCTTTTTATTATCTAAAGGACCTTCTTTTCACCACAAAGGGCCTTTTGGGTTCTTCTGAGGTTAGAATTTCTTTATGGAACTATTTAGAAAAAAAAAAAATCTTATTTTTAAGAGTGTTGTTAGGCATGATGCGGAACGCTAAAACAAAGCAAATGAAATGTAACGATATTAACAATAACATTATATTACCACAAACAATGTAGCTCCTCAGAAACGGTTGCCGAGCAACACATTTGCAGCAACATACACACTGGCTCAAGTGCATGCTCATAGAGTAACTTGGCTCAACCAATTAGAATCAAGGACCACTATCTGTGTTTTAAGATGATTTTTGTAGCCAGATGAGGCAGTTTCAGTATCTACCAGAAGGTGGTAACTGTACCATGCCAAACTTTGATCTTTTGATTGTAAAATGTATCCTATTTGTAGGTGATTATGTGCCAGAATGACCTTCATCTTCCATTTTATTACTGTCGTTTACAGCATACGTGAACAGGCAGCTATACTTGGCTGGCCCTCTGCTGGGATGAACCGAATATTGCGTTGTCTAGCCTCGCTGCAATCTGCCAAAAGTTGAATCTTGGCACTCTTAGTGGCAAGAAAGAAAACCACCGTGTTATCAGTGAAGATGCTGGGATTGGTTGGTTGTATAAGTGTGTAGGAGTAGGAGGTCTCAGTGGCTGTTTCCTAATTACATTCCTTTATTTATTCACAAGCGTTTTCCACTAAAATCACACTCTCTTTTACCTCCTGTGGTCCTGGGCCTCTCTTTGATCTCCTTTATCATCCCAAATTGACGTTTATGTTCACACTCCTATGGTTTCTGCCACTAATGTCCAGCGGTTTATTTCAATTTGTGTTGGTGTCTGTGTGCTGTTGTTGGTTTAACTCTAGCCAAACAGAGGGATTGGATTTTAGCTTTCTCCTTGAATGTGTCCTTGCTACATGACTGTCTGACAATTTGTGCAGTATGGAAATATATATTGCATCCGAGCAAAAGTATTACCTCATTTTTAACACAGTTCCCAGAATAATACATGTGCATCAGTCAGTCTGTTTATACAGTATAGGCATCAATTAGTTTCATTAAAAAATTAATGCGCGTAGAACCTCAATATTCCTCTGAAGTAAACCTTCAATTAGTCATTCTTAAAATAAGAATGTAAGGCTGTATGAGTCTGTCAGTGTCCTAGAGTAAAGGAGACATAGAGAGTGAAAAGGACAACGATTACTGTGCGCTGCGGCTGTGAATTTTTACTCTCACACAGACACACACAGAGCCTCGACACAGCCATTTCATAGTCGACGCGGGATAAAAGTTGATGATGCGTGCAGAGGTTTACGAATGAAGAATGCTTCTTCATGAATATGAAAACAACCTTTTCATCAGTCTAGGAAGGGCTGACAGGGGAGCCTACAGTGTTTCGCCTCAACCACAAGTGGCTTTTGCATTTGTTGTTTTCTCCAGCTTTGGGCAAACAACCTTTTCTCGTTTTTTTTTAAACCGGTTATGCAGGTAAAAGCATGAAGGGATTTGTATAAAAAAAAAAAAAACTGTGTAATGCTGTTATTTAAACATGAATATTAAACGTAAAAAACAGTGGACTGATAAAAGTAGACGCTCTATTGAGCTTGTGCATGATATCTTATCTCTGATTCATAAATATGTCCTCTTGACAACTGGGAGTAGTTTGAACCATAATTTGTCTTGTTCAGTGGTGCTGTGTTTATTGTTTTGTCACAGTAAACAAGCAACACAGCAAACTCAATAGATTGACCGTCATTTATCTATGTTGACTTAGAGTAAGTGTAATCATCTTACTTGTCATAACATTCACTTTAATTCTCCTTAGAGATGCTGGAGGCAGTGAAAAGCTGTTTTGTACTCAATACTTTTCAAAAGTTTGGGGTCGGTAAGATATATGTCAGATCTAAGGTAATTAATTAAAATGTGCATAATATATAAAGAAATTGATACCTTTATTCAGCAAGGGCACATTAAACTGTGACAGTAAAAACATGCTTAATGTTCAAAATATATCAAATAAATGATGTCCTTCAGACTTTATTCATCAGAGTCCTGAAAAGCACATAACAGAATGATTTCTAAAGGGGCATGTGACACAGATGACTGATGCTGGAAATTCAGCTTTGCATCACATGAATAAATTACAATAAAAGTATACAAAAATAGGACTTAAAAAAAAAATTGAAAATAATACATGATATTTTTACTGTCTGTAGTAGTGCTGTCAAAGATTTATCATGATTAATTGCATCCAAAATATTTTTTTTGTTTACATAATATATGTGTGTATATGGTGTATATTTATTATGAATACATACAGGTATTTATTAAAAATATATATATTATGTATATATATTAAATATATTCATATTTAATATTAAATATAAAAATATAAATGTATAAACATGCAAATATTTTCAAAATATATACTGTATGTGTGTGTATTTATATATACATATATAATTGAAATTTAAAAACTTTTATTTGACAGCACTAGATTGTAGTGTATTTTTTATTAAATGAATGCAGTCTTAGCATAACCGATTCCTTTAATCATGCCAACCCCACACTTTTGAATTGCGCTATGTTTATAAATGACATGAACGTGTCCTCACACAGAAGCTACTACTGAACAGCAGGAACAGAGTTAGCTGTTTAGTTTATCTAGTTACCCCCCAAACTTCCCAACAGGTATTTAAAGTTTGAATTATTTTGCTGTCCTTAAATGTTTCTGTGCATGTATATTTATGTGTGTGTGACCGTAGGTTTGTGTACACATCCTCAGGAGAGTGTTTGAATGTGTATTGGCAGATGCTAAATGTCTCTCTGAGGTTAAGAGGTCACCCCCCTCCCTCCACATTGAACATCTGTACACTGCCCTCTCTCACCCTGCACCTGGGCCCAAAATCAGGCCACGTCTCCCAGAATTCACTGTTATAGCAGCATGCTGACGAGGACTTTTACTCCAGCCACAGGGATCATGCCTCTAGAGGAGAAAGAGGCATTCATCTTGTGGCCCCAGACAGCCATACATAGTGTTACAAACAAAAGTACCCTTAAACAGAAGTTAACAATGTCCAGACCTATTTCCAGCACACCTATAGAGCTAATGAGAGACAGCAACTAAACTTTACTTCACCTTAGCACTGCAGAATCACTTTTATAGTTATATTCTGCAAACTTGGAAGAAACAGAATGTAGGAGAGAGTGGGTTAAGATGTGACGGGGGTAAATTGCATCACCCCCTTAATCTAGAAAGTGCAATTTTTGGAAGTTTCCATAGTTTTCATGTCTGAGTAAGTGTTCTGTGTGGCAGGTAAAGTTCATTTTATGTTCATTTTAAGTTGATACTTGTTGCAGAACTGTCAGTGTATAAAATTAATTAAATGATTCAAGCATGAATATTAATTTAAATGCCAAATATCATAACCTGGAATGCAGGAAACTTCCATTTAAGATACTGAGAATGTTCAAAATCTAATCATGTTGATCAGGTTTTCCTATGAAAATACTTGGAAAACCATAAGACAAAAATAAATGGCATAATAAAGTCAAACCTGTCATCAGGTAAATAATCACAATTATGATGTAATTATGTGATAAAAAGGTTGATTATCTACCAAAGCATGTTTGTTTGTTTATTGTGTATACTTGCTTATTATTTCAGGTCATCTGAATCTGTATTACTATTGTTACGTAACGCATTTAATTTGTATCTCATGTCTAAATTATTTTATCCTTGCCTATAGAGGTTATTTAAAGGGATAGTTCACCCAAAAATAACAATTCTGTTCTCATTTGCTCACCCCCATGTAGTTATGAGACATTTTTCACAATATATTCCATCTCTCAGCGCTCACTGATTCTAGATCAGAGTCTGAGTCATCAGAGCGTGTCACCCCTAGATAAAGCCATGGGACCACTGAGCTCAGATCAGTCCGCAGTGATCTTTAGACCCCATCACCCACCCCACTGTGCCTGAGCGGCATGAGCTCTCCCAATTCCCAGCACTCAGAGACCGGCTTTACACTTATTCCATGTTTGATCCAGCACTGTTGCCATTGTAATACAGCGAGAAACAGCAGATTACATGGTCAGGCCAGCACTGATCCACTCTACTTACACACACACACACACCTGATCTGTTCTCCTTTAGTTGGATTTAGTTTGTAAGAACAAACTCTTGACGTTCTGTTTGTCAATAGACTCCGTTCATGAATTTAATCCCCAGCACATACACATCCTTCTCTCGAGTCCTTGGCACATGCACGGCCTTGTGTTTAAAAAGAAAAGAAGAGGATAAGAGGAGAGAGAGCGCAAGAGGCTTTTTAACTGTGGCAGATTTAGCGTCTCGCACAGCAAACACTTACTAAACAGAGGCCAAGCAAACAGAAAACACAAAAGTCTTTGGGTACATCGCTGATGAATAGAAGCTTGCTACAAATCTCATTTTCTGTGTACAAAATAACAAATGAATCTCATTGCATAGCCAAAGGGCAGTCTATTTAGATTTGAGAGTGAGCAATTGTATTTATTAATTATTTTGTTTGAAATTAAACCCAGGTACTGGAAAATTATTCTAATATTTATGGATTATTTGTTTTTCGTTTATTTATTACATTTTTAAAGCTAACTGTTAGCCATTTGCAAAATGACACTATAAAAAAGTGGTTGCACTTTATTTTCCAGTATGTGTACTTACATGTACTTACACAAGAAAGTAATACTAGTAAAACTAGTAATGTAAGGTAACTACATGGGAGGTAGGGTTAAGCTTAGGGGTAGGTTCTGGGTCAGTAGTTATTACCCAGTTAGTATACATTATTGTGTCATTATATTACTATAATAAGTGCTTAGTACATGAGGAAAAAAAGTGCTGCCAAAAAAGTTACCTGAGTGCTTCATCTTTAATAGTACTATGGTACTTTTCAGTTTTTATTGTAGTTATTAAAACATTTTTTATGCCGTTAACAAACATTTGCTCTTGTTTTAAGCAAAAACTAAATTTACACATACTTTTTCAGAGAAGGGAGAGTACGTGATGATATTTAATTGTGGGGTGTGTCTTGATTTAAGTCTTGATTGGGGTGTGTCATGACATTCAGATATTTGTACTGGAAAATAAAACAAAACACTGAGAAACTCACTTTCCGGTGCAGTAAGCATGCGAGTCTCTTCCTAGGCCTGATTCATGTATTTCTTTAGCCCATCTGCTTGTACTGATCAGACTCCTGACAGCAATAGACAGGGGATCAGGCCGTGGAGTTCGCTCTCAGGCAACTGTCATGGATCAACAAGCATGAGATGGGCAGGCTGAGAAAATAGAAATGGTTTTGGGTGCTGGTGGGAAGAAAACTTGGACTGGGAGGTTCATCTTTATTGCATAACTCCGTGTTTCATGGGAAAACATTATTAGGAGCATGTTTGATGCTTCTTGCCTGGCCTCCTCCCCGCTCTCTTTCAGTTTTCCTCTGATAGACAAGAGTAATAAATGTAACATGATAGAGAGATTTGTTTCCTTTTTGCTTTAAAATTACATGCTAGACTTTTCCCGAGCACCACAGGTTACCTCATACAAAGCAGCCCTGAAGTGAAGAGCCTCGCTCCGCAGATGTGTCCGTGTACAAAATGTTTCACGGTAAAAGAGCCAAACAGAGCCGGTGCTTCCTGCAGATTCATGCACCGAATTCAAGCAGCATTAAGCAAAACAACGTCAATTAATGCTGCTTCATGAGGTACGAAAACACAGCATCCAGCAATGTCGGCGCAGCTCAAAAAGAGAAGACAGGAGTTTCCTGTCTGACAAGCGTCTTAACAAGCTGGGTGGTTGAGTGTTTTAGGGGCTTCCTGCCGCCTCGGAATGTCTGCATGTGAATTCGGAAAGAAAGAATAACAACACAAACAGCTTTGGCAGGCTGTCATCACAGAGAGCGTCCTTTCGTCCCTGATTTGATGTTTATTCTGATTGCACTTCACCCTCACAGTGCCGTTAGTGTGTTCGCATTTCCTGCATCGCTTAACACAGTTTTTGACATTGCCAATTGATAATTGATTGACAGCCTGATAAAAGGGTTTTTCAATCATTTTTCTTTTCCCCAGGAGCTCCAAACCATCACAGCCAGTCCACCCTGCGTCCACCCATCCCTCCACCGCACAACCACCAGACGCTGTCCCACCACCAGTCCTCTGCCAACTCACTCAACCGCAACACACTGAGTGGCCGACGCAACCCCATCCACGCCCCTCCATCCGCCCCGGGCGAAGGGCCCACCACACCCGAGTCAGTGCAGCTGCAGGACAGCTGGGTGCTCAACAGCAACGTCCCATTGGAGACCAGGTCAGCGACCAGTTTTTGCACACAACACATTTGGAGTCGTTACTGACAGAACCTGTCTGTAGTACAATTGGTTAACGATGCTTTTGGGAAATGCAGGCCTGTGTAATTTAGAAATTAACAGTCGGTAACTTATATTTTAGACACAATGTGAGTCTCTTAGTTTGGAGAACCTAAATGGAAATAAATGACCGTTTTTGTCACACAGTGAAAAACACAGCGACTAGAGACACATTTCTCACGGAAAGGAGCATTTAAATAGCAGGTTATATCCTAATTCTGATAAAACAATCTCTTTGTGCCCCCCAGGGAGCAAGATTATTGAGTGCGATGTGACAGAAATTGTGTCTCAATCCAAAGAGTTGTTTTTATTAAAATTCTACGAGTGTTATTAGTTGGGTGGAAGCAATTTTGGTATTTTGACAGGTCTAGTCATTTGAAAACTTTTATAATCTATTTCTGCATTTAATTCTGTATTTTTATGAAATTGCAAGTAAATAAATGGCTTACAAAGTATTGTTTTTAAATGTAAAAACAGTGTCTAGTTCTGCATTTATTTCCGTAATTATAGACTATGGTATTATAAAAAATATGAGCCATTACCTTAGTCTTCAGTCTCACATGGTCCTTTTCATAATCATTCTATTATCTGATTTGGTATTCAATAAACATTTCTTTTTATTATAAATTATTCTTTTTTTACATTCTAAATATATTTAATATTTATAAATCTGTCCATGCTACAGTAAGTTCTTTTCTTGAATGTTTGAAAGGTACAGTATATTAGGTTAGTCATTTTGACCTATTTTGCTCTATGTCTGTGCTTGCTAAATATTTAGTACTATGGTATGTGACTTACACGCTCAATAAATAAACATACACTAGTGTGTGCTGACAGATCACACATGCACACTGTATTATGCATGCAGTGCTTTTATAGTATTAGCATTCATATTTCCCTCAAATACAAATGCTCTGTCTCTCATGCGTACACATCCACTCAACCTTGTGCCTCAGCTTTCTCATTCACACACTCTGTCTCTCTCTTTCTTTTTCTGTATGTTTCTCCTGCTGGGCAGAGGGTCACCTCCTCTGTTCCCAGATCAGAGAAGCAGCATACCCGCATGCACTATTCATGAGGACGGGCTGCATGTTTAATTCACCAGGACAGGTCTCAGGCCTGTTGGAAGTGCAGGTTCCTGACTGGCTGTAATTAAAGCAGGGCTGATAGGCTGTCCTGTATGTCAGCATGGGCCATGCAGCTCTCTGGGGCTGCTGTGTACAGGATTGGAGAGTGACAAGGTTTTGTTCAGTTCAGGGTCACCCTGTGACGCACACAGACACTGACAATATGCCTGTGACCTCTGGCGTTGATTGGCTTCTTTGTGCTGCTGATTATGTGGACACACCCACCAGCACCTTCTTCATCAGAATTTGCCCACAAGATGTTTCTTGTGGTCTGTGTCAGGGCTTTTCAATCTTTACAGATCTGGAGGCATCCCCCCAGCCAGACTCTGAGCTGAAATAGGGACTCCCAGTATTAAAATGCAAATTTTCTCTGTAACGCTTTATAATAACATTCATTAAGAACATTAAACTGATTATAAAATGCAAATAGATCTTTATTTAGAAATTGGTTAATAAAAATGCCATCCGAATTTCAGCTCTTTATGTTTTATTTATTTTCTGCATGGACCCCCTGGAATGCCCTCAGGACCCCCTAAAGGTTGAAAACTGAAAAATGATAAACAGCTACAATGCACAATAGAATGTAATATCAGAGCAAAAAACCTAGCGTCATGTTTTGTTCATGATCATGCCATTAAAAAAATGGTTTATAATGTTTGAAGTTAAGATGCAATTTATTAAGCTTCATTATTTCAAATAGTTTATGCTCATATGCTAATAAATACAATTTGTGCCGTATTTAATTAGTCATTCTCACATTTCACTGAATTTTAATTTGAATTAACGCTACACCTCAAAGCATATTTCATTATTTACACATTCACACACACACTAACTTTTTTTTTTCTTTTTTTTTTTGAACAGACATCCTTTATGCTCTTTTCAGCAGATTAGAATAATTTCTGAAGGATTGTTTGAAACTGAAAACTGCAGTAATGATGCTGAAAATTCAGCTTTGTCATTGCAGGAATAAATTAGATTTTAAAATATATTCTGATAGAAAACATCTTAAGATGTCATCATATTCCACAATATTACTGTATTTGTAATATAGATGCAAGTCTTGATGAGCATATAAGAGACTTTCTGTATTTATTTGTGTGTGTGTATGTATTACTATAAATGTAAATGCATTAATAAATTCTTCTATAAATTAAGTAGTTTGTAATGTCGCTCTAAAAAGGCTATGTTAAGCATCACTAAATCTGACAGGTGACAAATTATGATATTTCTGAAACTATTCTCGTGGAGCAACTCCAGTGAATTCCAGCATTGCATTCCATCCTTCGGTTCTCTGCGCTGTCGTCATAAATCACTGGAAGTTGCCAATGTGTGTAATATCCATCGGCTTTATGGCTGGGTAATATTTAGACAGCTAACTGGCACTGGGTAATTGTCACACAATCCTTCCTCTTTTGCTCACGAAATTATGAAGAGGCCCTAAAACAAAGGCCCGCCGTTCATGGATGCTCAGGTGTGTTAGAATGGGCTCCTGTACAGAAGCCATCAGGACTACCCAGCAGCACTAAGCCTGCCATCTGCTGATACAGAACCACACTCTTCACACCAATCCAAACCTCACCAAGCCAGGAAGCCGGCCCAAACTCTGGCCCCTCTCCTCGTTCCCCTGCTAGCAGGCCCCGCCCCTCTCACTGCAGCTTTTTAATTGGGGTTCTGTCAATGCAGATGGGCCACCTGTCACACACACGCACACGCACGTGTAATTCACAAACTCATTTCCAATATATTCTCATTCATTAACTGCATTACTCATCGCATTTGCGGAGGCTCTGAAGTGTGGCGAGCATGTGTGATATAGAGAACTCACGGGTGCAGATTGGACCACCAGTAGACCACCCAGGATCTGTGCTGGCATCGACCAGCATCATACACACCATTCCTGGGCAACAGGCGGGTTTGTGAGCATTCTCAGTGGAATCCTGCAAGTGTCTGTTCACTTCAGTATAGCCAGAGAATTAATCCACAGGCTCTTTTACATTTCATATAATTAGGTGCT
>JAUMHE010000063.1:15049743-15062971 GCA_032359235.1 Enteromius mattozi | reverse complement strand
TGGGACAACATTCCTATTCCTAAACTTGAGCAACTTGTCTCCTCAGTCCCCAGACGTTTGCAGACTGTTGTAAAAAGCAGAGGGGATGCCTCACAGTGGTAAACATGGCCTTGTCCCAACTTTTTTGAAATTTGTTGATGCCATGAAATCATACATTTAGTGGTTTTGTTTTGTTTTGTTTTGTCTCTCAGTGTGGTCATCTGGATGGTCTTGTGACTGAGAAAGAGTGAGTAGCACGACATTTAAAAGCAAAGAATATTTTTCTTTCTTTCTTGGAATTGGAGGTCATGCCTGTTTCTCTTTAGGTGGATGACTTTTAAAGGGGTTTAGATTGATTACCTTGAATATTCCACCTACAGATTAACACCCTGAGCCATTTAGACAGGACCGCTCAACTCTGTGTGTGTGTGTGTGTCTTCTATGTAAATTCTGTTATTTTATAGGTCAGGCCTTTCCTGCTAAAGTAGAAAAGCAAACCTTTCTCTGAGAGGTGCCTGCACAGCTGCCAGTACCGCAAGATTGATTGCCAAAGTATGCAGTTGTCAGAAAGGTAGAGGGAGAGGAGAGAGACAAGCTAGGGTGGGGTGGGGTGCGGTGGGGGGGGTTGAGGGGGAGGATCCGAGAGATTGCTTCGGTCGGGAAGGAGTGAGAGGGAGAGATCGGAAAACAAGGAGGAGGGTGGAATCGGTTTTCGGCAGCATAAATGACTGAAGATGGCTCGGTTCTGTGAAGGCTTATTTCCAATCATGGAGTGAAGCCTCTTCACCAGCTGATGCCTGCTTCAATTTTGTTCTCATCTCAGGACGCCGCGAGCTGCTCTTTTCTCCTTCCATACAGACTCGTGCACACTCAAATTAGATTCCAAAGCAGGTCGCAATATCACAATTGAGCCAAAGAAGAGGAGTGCTTTCGCATGCACGGTGTGGGGGATGTTTTTGGAGGTGTGCGTTGCTGTTACGGCCCGGCTGGTGTTTGTTTTTGTGTGTGTTTGCAGCAGGGTCCTGTGTCAACTTCTTAAAGTGCAGTTTGGGTCCGTGTGCCACGAGAGAATTTGATTTGTCTGTTTGTGCAGATATCAGAGATTCAATTTGACTTGTGTGATATGCTGTGCACACATTCACAGGTCCATGAACTCCTTGAACCAGATGTCTCTGCGGTTATTTAATGTTGCAGCATCCATCCATTCTGCATCATTTCACCTCCATTGGCTATGGGCAATGTAATTTTTGACCTCCGAGGATGATTCTTGTGAATGTTTAATTATAGTACTTGCGGTCTCACTTATGCTTTTTATTTTCTTTCACACTTTTCAGCACAACCACTTTATGTACAGACTTTACTTATATATTTTTAGTATTTGACTAGATTTTGTGATACAAGACATTGTGGTATATGTGTTTAAGCTTATATAAAGTTTAGCGTAAAAATCTGATGATGATGAAAATCTGAACATAAACAAAACCTATACCATATACATAGCCATCTTTACTGTTTATTTTCAGTAGTCTAGTGAGTTAGGAAGCCAAATCCTTTTAACTGATGCAGTTCTCTGATGGCCAACACAGGGATGTGAAATCTGCCTCTTTTTTTGCCCTCCGGTTCCGGTTTGGGTGGATTCCTAATGAAATCTCTGGTTTTCACCTGTGAAAATGCAGACACCTTAATGATGCCACTGTACTATTTTCATACTGAATTATGATTGGCTTTTATTGCACGTTCAGTGGCAAGTTCTAGATTTTTGTCCTTCAGGAAAATGCATTCAGCCTACATGTTTTATTTATTTATTTTTTTGGTTTTCCTTTTTTTTCAGAAAAAGTGGCAAGGAGAATTGTTGTGCAATTTTACATTGTAAAAGCAGCTTTTAAGGGAGAATAAAAGCAGGAAAATTGTCCTAAAAGAAAATTGTTTGAATTCCTGAGCTCAGGCTGAGAAGTGAACAATGCAAAACTCTGCTTCTCTCTGCCTCTTTTCTTTCTTCCCCCTCCCTCTTTCTCTTTCTCTCTCAGACTTCATCAGTGGTTGCCAAGGTATCTGTGTGGGGCAGATTTAAATTCTCAGCTGTGCTCCGAGGCCAATTTGTTATCCTAACGGGAGCCAATCAGAATACAGGTGCCCGCAGCTCGCTGAAGATTTATGGGCCCTCTCTCTGCTCGTGCCGCACGCAGATCAAATACTGGATATGGCACAGCAATCCCAGCAAACATAATTAGAAAAGTTTTTGGAGACCTTTGTTTTGGTGTTTAGACTACCCATCGCCCATAGTTGGACTGCAGGAGGATAAATGTGGAGAGAAGCAAAGTTTAACAAAGCTGAACAAAGTGTGATTCAGGTCAGGTAGAAACTTGTTCAGGTGAAATGTCTGTTCTCATGCTGGGTGTTTTGGGATGTGGGCGTTCCAAAAAAGAAAAGGGAGTTAAAAAAGTATTTTACTCCTATTACAGCATACACATAGAGGTATTTCATGACCGCGGCCACTTACCTGTCTTGATAGGCGCTGATGTTGGTTATTTAAAGTGGAAAAGTGATGTATATAATGAGGGTGTCAATCAGAGGCATGTGGGCAGCGAGTGTGAGATCAGACAGTTAAATGAGGGATAGATCTGGAAATGGAAAGTTAAAAATGAATAAATAAACACTGGTGTCTGACACTAACTACATGTTTGGTGATGAGGGGTCTTCTGGGGCTGTCACAACTAATGAGTGGCAGGGGCCATTTTCAGCAATGCATATTTAACAAGGCTCAGTGGCACACACACACACATAAAGTGAGAACACACACCTGTCTGACTGAGACATGGTCATTAATCAGCTCTTGCACACGACACATACAATGACCTCAACAATGACTTCATCAGCGCCTGCAGAGAACTTACAGAAAGTACCTGAATTTATCTTCTTTCTTTGTCTCTTCTCCTCTCTTCTTTTTCTCCTTTTATTTATCTACCACTCCTCATTGACCCTTCTCGTTTCGACTCCTCTGTTGTCTCTTTAGGTCTCTTTGTCTGTCTTTGTGTCTCATCTTATGGCCTCTTTCTTGATATGATATCTTCTAGCTCATTTAGCTCATTTCCTATTCTGTATCTTCTATGCCTCTACCTCTTGATTCCTCTTTTCTTTATTTTATCTCATCTTGTGTCATCTCCTCCCATTTCATCTCAAGCTTTTTTCCTCAACCAATCTCTTCTATTCCAGTGCCTTTGTTTCATCATTGTTTTCTCTTGTCCTGTTTCCAATCTCGTCTCCCTATGTTTCCTTATTTCTTCCTTATTTCCTCTTATGTCATCCCCTAAGTTGTCGTCTTTCCACATTTTTCATCATTCCTTGTCTTCTCTCAGCTCTTCTCCTCATCATCTCACCTGATTCATCTCCTCTTGTCTCATTTCTTGTTTCTTCATCTAGCTTCATCTTGCTTTGTCTCCTCTCCTTCTCTTGTTTTTATGTATTTCTGTCCTCTCACTTCCTGTCTCCCAGTAAATAAGTCATGTTCCTCCCTCAGATCATTATGTCCCTGGTTTCTTAGTCCCTGTGGACTTTGAAAAGTGCAAAACTGCCATTGCCTCCAGAGTGTCCTCTGCATAACCCCACCCTGTCAGCACTCCTTTTTTGGGCTCAATCTGGCCTCTCTTTATTTCCTGTCCACCCCCTGGTCTGGCCTCATCTCTCTCTCTCTCTCTCTCTCTATCTCACGTCTCCCATCATCTCAGTTGGCTTCAACTCGTCCCCCAGCTTCCCTCCCAAACAATGCTAGACATAAATCACTGTCAATTAAGCACGCCGTGTAAATCAAGCATTTTAATTTCATTTCACAATTAAGCCACTCCATCCGCATTCGGCTTCCCCTTACCATCCCGAGATGAAATGAGCTTTCAATAGAGATTCAGCCAATAGCTATGAGTTACACTTCAACTCGAGCGCGCACGCTTCCAAAATGACCTTAATTAATTTCCCTCCGTCACCCCTGTCAGCTGGCAAATTAGTGGCTGCAACCTTCTGCGTGGGTAAAAATGATTTGGCATTTAAGTGACTGACTTGACCTTGCGAGTCGCCGACTTCAGACAGTAGCGGAATGACACGGAGGCGGTCACTGTATGAAACTGTATTTTTAGACGTGCACTTCTGCTGCCTTCCTGTCACTCTTCTGCTCATTGCAGGCCTGATTACTGCCTACCTGTAACCTGCTAGCTTCCCTTTACAGTTTGTGCACGGTCGCACCTGACAGAAAGACGTGAAGGAAGACGACACGGGTTCACATAAAGGCATGAAGCTGAAGGTGGAGGTACTGCCTGTGGCATCACACCATCAATTGGGGAAGCAAGTAGGGTGGAAAGAATATTACAGAGAGCGAATGTGAATACGAAGAAATGTGAGATTCCAATTTTTTTCCACTGTTGACCGAGCTTCCTGGTTCATGCACACAATTATTCAAGCTCTGCATGTGTTTGCGCACTACTGTGTGTGTGTGTTAGACATGCGTGTGTGAGTTAGTGAGGCCTAAGGCAGCATGGATGTCACCCTCAGTTGGGGAAAAACAGCTTTGTTATGTAAAGCCACAGTTTGGAATCCTCCATGTGGCCTCCATTCATTATACTGCTGCATTATTATCATTTATTACCATTTATTACGTTTATCAACCTGCTCTCACTTTCTCTATCTCTCCCTTAGTGGCTTTTGTGAAGGACAGACCTCTATCTTTTTTTTTCTTCTGAGGTTTATTTTCCATAAAGGCTTGTGGCGAGAGACAGATGTGGTGGTTATGGAATCTTGCCTTAGAGAAGTGTGTTATTTTAAGAAATCAGATTGTATTAATAGGACAAATTAAGTGTAAGAACTAAAGGGGTGTCTTTGTTGTGAGTGCTGGCATACAGTCTACCTGTTTTGTTTTGGTTTTTGGTTTTTGACCGTCACAAAACAAGTGACTGTCCTTTTG
Organism: Enteromius mattozi; assembly: GCA_032359235.1. Classification (NCBI taxonomy): domain Eukaryota; kingdom Metazoa; phylum Chordata; class Actinopteri; order Cypriniformes; family Cyprinidae; genus Enteromius; species Enteromius mattozi. The sequence continues at coordinate 15,058,044 of JAUMHE010000063.1, read as the reverse complement.
AGAGATGAATTTAATAATAATTATCTTAAATTAAAACATTGGTTCAATCCGGAACTAACCAATGACGCAGAATCAATTAATTCAGAATATGATACTATAGTGTCATTCATGCTATTTCTATCATATAACAATACGGATAAAATAGTAAGCATATTCTGTTAGAAGGCTCTTCTAAATGCAGCCACTTTGTTTATAATTTATTTATTCATTCAAAAGAGATTCATTCAGAAATGAAACAAGTGACTTTATAAATGAGTCACTGAATCATTAGGTCAACAAATTTTTTAAAAGCCAGCTGATTCATTCAGGAACAAAACAAGTGGTTGTCATTATGAGGTAGTCTTTGAATCATTTACTTATAAAACTTGCTGTACTCAGGAACTAAAATGTCACATAAATGGACAACCTAATATCTTCACTAAAATGAAATAGTTTTTATATAAATTATTGGCAATATACTTTAGTAGTATCTGATCATGTTCTCTTGTGTAAATGCTCAGAATTTTAGTGCATTGTATGTGCGCTGTAGGTTAAATCTTAAAAAATCCCTTGTTGATGGGTTTGTTAGGCTCTGACCCAGTAGTCCCATCAGGCCAGATTCCAGGGGGTTCATTCTGTCCATCCATGGGTGAGTGTGGGATGATAGAGGGATGTATGGGGATAGGCCGATAAGAGATGGGGGTAATGGAAGGGCTGGAGCACGACGGAACAAAAATCAGTTCTGGAAATGGAATCCGCCGCTGGAACGTGTCCAGAGATATTGGAAGGCATCTTGTGGAAAGAGGCTATTAAAGATCACAGGAGTGAGCAGCCTGTGGCCGTTTCCCTCGAAGGTTAGAGTTATGGGGGACGGATGTTTCTGGGGGTAGGGTGTGGGGGCCGGTCCAGAGACAAGCCTCTCAGGCAGATACCTGACTGCAGAAAAGCTCTCAGCCTCTTGATTTGGTGTTAATAGTGGAGCTGATAAAACACGACAAACCCCACGACCCCTCGCTAATCACAGCAGCAACGGGACTGCAGCTGATCCATTTTACACTACATCTCTTTTTAAAACTGCATCCGTGCTGCTGGCGCGACCGGGCTTTGTGTGAGACTAAAGTCCTCATTTGCAGGGCAGGAAACACCAGCATGGGGCTCAGAGCAGTAATTAACTGCTAAATTATTTAAGTACAATGCTAAATTGTACAAGTTTCATCAATAATCTATTGTAGCATTAAGGCTATGTTAGCGAGTATCACCGCTAATGAGAGCAGCACAGAAGAGAGACTGGAGAATACCAGTGTGACACCAGAGAGACCTCTCTGACACTTACTTTCTGAGTGATGTCATTTCTTAAAGGTAAAGTGTGTCATTTTTTTCCGGTGTTAAATATCAATAAATATTAATTCTGTCATCATTTACTCAACCTCCTGTCTGACTTACTTTCTTCCTACACTGGGCACCGCAAAGAGAAACTCCTGATACAGCTCTTATTCTCACTTAAACATATTTAAAGTTTTTTATTTATTTTTTTTATTTTTTTTATCAAAGTGCCTTTTATGATGTGTTTAATTATTTTTATCTACTTTTTGTTTTCTTTTTGTTGTGTGGCTTTCAATAGACTTTTTATATATAGTTGTTAAGTCACATAGAATGTTTGGTGCTTATTTTTGACTTTTTGTGTTTGCTGCATGCATTTATTGTAAAAACAGTGTCTACTCCTTATTTATTTTTAGTTTTTAGAGATAAAATACATACAGAACAACATAATGGTGCTTAATTTGGGCTGAACTGTCTGTCTAAAATACATGTAATTTTTTACCTTGCTACCTGAGTTTGACATATATATTCTAAATTTAGTAAAATTTTGTAATGTCATTATTTATTTTAGTCGGTTTTACTGTAATGCCACATTAATATTTTAATGTCAAGGGCAATTGATTTCCAACAAGACAAACTTTGAAGGACGTCTTATACAGAATAGAAAAAAAACACATTTTAATCATACAAGTACAATAATTTTTTCTTATTATATTAATTTTTACAGAATTGTGTGTGTGTATGTGTGTATATATATATATATATATATATATATATATATATACATATACTGTATATACATGCATATAAATATGATGGATTTTATGTAATGTTTGTATTTATTTAACTTAATTGGCACAAATAAACAACTAAAAGGCAATTTTTGTCTACAAATGAAAATGTCAAATATTTAGCATTTTTCCAAAAATTTCAGCACAAACTGTTACATAGTCATTATACCCATTATGACATGAGATTCTATGAGAGAGGGGAAAAAAGTGAGCTCTTGAAATAATAGATGTCTACTGATAAATAAATATATATACATATATACATACATAGAAAGAAAGAAAGATCTTCTATTTTTGTCAACTTTTTGGGCAGAATCCAAACAATGGGAGGCAAGGGTAGCAGGAGTCTTTTGGAAACAACTCTGTTTTTAAAGCTAGTCAGGGGTAAAAGTGATTTGTGAGGCATTTGTTAGATCTCTCAGATTTGCGCACCGTAGTGAAAACCATTCTGTGGAATCTTGCCAGACTGTTGTTACATGGCTCTGCGGTCTATGAACTGCATTTATGATGTTTTTTGAAAGCTTAACGCTGATTATCTCCGAGTGCGTTCTGTCTCACGGTATAGTCTCGGTGCTGAGGCTGGATATTAACAAATCACGTCCTGTTTGTCTGCGCCAAGAGTCCGTTTATGAGGCTGTAATGATTAATCTCACTGTGAAGTACACAGCAATATCCTCCTGTCTAGATTTTTTCTTTTCATCAGCTCAACGGAAATGACCCCGTACCAGAAAATCAAACCGCTGCGGATGGTCTCAGTGAAGTGTGTGTCTCTGTACAGTATGTGTTTGTTGTACCTAAAAGGAGCGGAGGCTTTTGAATTATTGAGTGACTTTGTTGTGTAAGTGTCCCTCTGTGGGCTGGGACGGGCCTGCGGTGCTGTGTGTTGGTGTGCCATATGTCTCCTGCTCCACACTGAGGCGCTGCATACACTGTCCTTCACCCCCAACACGCACCTGCGACACTCAGCGGTCAACACAACACACACGAACACACATGCAGTACAGAGATTTGATACCAGGGATGGATGTGACCTTCCACGTGTGCTTGAAATACTAAAAGCGCTATTTATCTTTCTCATTTCTGCAGGCATTTCCTCTTTAAGACCTCTTCAGGGACCACTCCTCTCTTTAGCAGCTCCTCTCCGGGTTACCCCTTGACGTCCGGCACAGTATATTCTCCTCCACCGCGGCTCTTACCCAGAAACACCTTCTCCAGAAGCGCCTTCAAGTTGAAGAAGCCGTCCAAGTACTGCAGCTGGAAATGTGCCGCCCTGTCGGCGATCGCGGCTGCCGCCCTGCTGGCCATCCTGCTGTCCTACTTCATTGGTAAAATACCTCATTCCATCTTTTATTTTGGTCTGTAGCCTTTCAATGAGCTTTTTATTGACTGTGATGTACATCTTCTATCTGTTAAGTCTCTCTTTTGGATCTCTTTTTATAATCGATTGAGAGACTCATTTAGGCATTATAATGAGCACTTATATCTGTACAAACACTGATTCGGTGATAGCAATAAGCAGATAATTGAATTCCACATAGAGATTAAGTAGGCTATTCATCATTAGTTTGTGTGCATGCGTGTGTGTGTGTACTGTATGTGTGTGCATATTTTATCCAGATGCTGCTCATTATTGAATGTGCCTGAGGAGAAATGTAGAAATGTTACCTAACTCATACCGGGTGATCTGTGACTAGAACTCACCAGTTACATTGTTAAGATCTAAATTATTAAAAGCTAGATTTTGCCTATTGCTTTATGCATCTAAGCTGCCCAGCTAGCTTTAAACTGCATTTTCTTAAAAGGATTATTATGAAAGTACATTTCTGCCACAGGGATTGAAAATAAAATGTAGGGTCACACTTTATATTAGGTGGCCTTAACTATCTACAGTAGTTACATCAAAAAATAAGTACAATTTACTTATTGTGTTTATATTGTATTGCAACTCGTTTGCTGCAATTGAGGTGGGATATGGGTAAGGTAAGGGGCAGGTTTGGGGGTATGGGTAGGTTTAAGGGTGGGTTAATGTGTAAGGTATAGGTCAACAGTGTAATTATAAATGTAATTAGAAATAATTTCAGATGTAAATACATATAGATATTTTAAAAAAATATATGTGCAATGTAAAAATGTATGTACACAATAAGTGGATTGTTCCAAATAATAAATTTAAATGTAAGTACAGAGTAATTAAGGCCACCTAATATAAAATTGGTCCAAATATAATAAAAAAGTAAGGTAACACTTTATTGAAGCCTCTGTGTAATGCATTATAAATGTATTTCAATGCATTAATTATGCTTTGTAATGCATCATATGATTGTAGATTAAAACATTATAATGCATTTTAAGTTTGGTACAGTTATTTATGGAAATATATAATGCATTACAGCATACATTATAATTATCTTTGTAATGCACTCTACATAAAGGCTTCAAATCTTCAAAAGTCAAAATATTGTCAAAATATTGAAATAATACAGTTACCCCCCAAAAAAGTCAAAATATTGAAATAATACAGTTACCCCCCAAAAAACTGACAGCCAGCCTTTAATTTATTTTTACACAATGGGCTTAGATGTTTCTTAAATTTCCCAGAGTTTGTTTATTTATTTATTCATAGATATATATATTGACTATACCAGATCCACAGTCTATTTACAGTATGACATGCTCGTTTACTCTATGAATATCCATGTCAACCTAAAGACAATGTGGGGCTCTGAACATGGAGGACACTTTAAATGCAAAGCACTGCCTTGAGTCTTTAACCCCACACTGCGCCCGTGAAGGACACGCTTGGGGGTGTTATTATTTTCAATAAGGCCTCTCTGGTTTGGTGTTTTGTGAGTTTATGCTAACGTCAGTTATCGGGTAATGGAGAAGCGGTGGCCTTCCCCTCACACCTCACAGAGCATCGTAAAGGACCCCCAGTGGAGAACAGAAATGAGTCCTCGCTCTTCACACTGGATGAGTTTAATACTGAGGGTGTGAACAGCATGAGAAAATGAGAAAAAGGTACACTCTCAATGAACATCAGAGAGAAAGTTAGACAAGGATAGAGACACAAAGCCACATAGACAGACAAAAGCGGACACAGAGGTAGAGGTTGGCTTTCTATGGCCTCTATTAGAAGCACACCTGGGCTGGGGAGTTTTGCTCTGGCAGGATGCCTCAGTCCCCTCTGTGTCTCTATTTAAAAGCCCCAAGCAAGGGGCAGATGTGTCACACGGACCCGCGCTGGCCCTCTTCTCTCTGGGGACCCCGCTCAACAGATGGGGCAGTCAGCAAGTGCAGGAGTCAGCACAAACGCCCTTGTTCTTCCTGCCTGCGTCGCTGTACATGTATTCAACTACCCGTCTGCCTTTCCCATGTCCTTCAGTGCTCCACGCTCTTTTGTGCTGTCTGAAACAGATAAAACCACACAGAAATCCACTTATTGAAGCTGGGGAAGGTTCAAAAAGTGTGCGGACAATGAAGTGATACTTAAAACTAAATATTATTATTATTATTTCAATTTAAATTGTAGTATATTTTAAAATGTCATTTATTCTTGTTGATTTTAAAATGCTCATTTGCTGTCTAAGAAACATTTCTTATTATTGTCAATCTTAAAAACAATTATGCTGCCTAATATATATAAATATATAATTTATTGTAGAAACCATGATGCATAATTAGGATACATTTACAGGATTCTTTGATGAATAATAAATTCAGTAGAACAGCATTTATTTAAAATGTGATCTTTTGTGGCATTTTAAACATATTTGCTATTGCTTTTCATCAAATTAATGCATCACTGCTGAATAGAAGATAAAAATAAATTTTCCTGGCCCCAAAATTTTAGACGGTAGTGTATGCATTATGTAACAAAATATAAAATGACGTGCTATTTATTTTAAAGATGATAAAGCTTTTTCTTGTTTTGTAATGATACAGCTGTGCTGATCTACATATGTGGATGAATTAACTGAAGGACATTTTAAAAGGTGAAATTAGCATAATTTGTTTGCATGAAATGTATGCATTTTTAATCATTACTTAGTGTCCAAACACTTGTCAAATAGTAGGGACTCATACAACAGCTGTATATAGTTTAAAAACAAAAGGCTGAATATTTATTTTGGTTTGAACAGGATTGATTCTAGTGGGAGGATTCATTTAGGAAATGTGTATTTACTCTTCTAAAAGTAATTCTAGCTGTACTGTCAGCAGTATTCAGTGGATGGAGGTCTTAACTGCTGGAAACTGACCCTACTTAAGCTCTCTGACAGTGTGTTTATGGACGTGTTCACATTTGTGTGCGTGTTTGTATATTAGTGCATCCCCACAAACAGATAAATGTGCCACTGCAGCATTTTCCCCAACATAGACGTGGCAGCTAGTCCGTTGAGAGCTGCCCAATCTCCCTGGGAATGGAGGGAACGCACAGGGGAGAAAAAGAAGTTATTTTTATTTCCTCATCTTTTACTGCAGGCCTGAAAGACTCCTTTTTGCTTCCTTCTCTTTGGGGATGGATAACTGTCCCAGAACGGCACCATAGCCCCTGAAAGCCCGAATTCAGCACCAGGAGAGGAGGACTCACAGATGCTCGTACTAACACATTTCAGATCCCTGTGGCTTACATGCACACACACACACACATACACATACAAACACAGGTGCGCAGAGCAGTTCTCTATGAGGAGAGGAAAAGAAAGGAGGAAAAAACTGAGATGGGAAAAGGAGATGCAAAGAGCAGTGTCAAGATGAGAAAAAGAAACAAACTGATAAATGAGACCTGATAATATGAAGTGAAATGAGACAAGAATAGCCCAGATGAAATACAGTAAAACTAAAGAAAGAGATTAGACAAAATAACACACTATGAGATCAGCAAGAACGAAATGCCAAAGTTGAGACGAGATGAGAAGAAAATGATTAAAGTGAAAAATATGAGAAAAGGGACAAGACGATGAGCCAAATGAAAAGAGGCACATCAATATGAGAGACAAGACAAGAGAAACAGTAATGAGATGAAACACACCAGAAAAAAAGACACAATAGAAAGAGATGAGACAATTTAACACAAGATGAGACCAAATGAGAAGATGGACAGCAAGATGAAACCAGAGAGACTAGATGAGATCAAGCATTAATAGAAGTGTTGAGTCAAAATAAGGTTGATCGAGACGAGAAAGAAATGAGACATAATAATACAGGATGAGAAGAAAAGTGTCAAAATGAGATAAGAGTAGAGATGAGATAAGATTAGTTTAGACTTTGAGACAAAACAAGAGAAAGACATAAGACAAAATAATCCAATCTGAGGCCAACGAGAAGGGAAACGGTGAGATGAAAATGAGACAAATGAGAAAAGGGCTCAAACAAGAAGAGATCAAATGAGAAGAAAAGCATTAAGATGAGACAAAAAGAGAATAAAGTAAGACAATTAACATAAGTGTGTGATAAGAAAAAAAAATAGCCAAGACAATAAAAAAACTTAATAGTGTCAAAACAATGTAGAAAAGAGATAAGTCCTGCTGAGATAAGAACAGGGAAAGAGATTAGACAAAGTAACTCAAGATGAGGCCAAACGAGAGAAGAAAGGTCAAGATGGACCAGAAAAGTTGAAATGAGATCAGATCAGATGAGATTAGACTAAATGATGAGTAAATAGAAAAAAGAAGAACCAAAATAATACAAATGAAAGCAGAAGAGAAGCATTAAAGTTAGAGCAAAATGAGAAAAGAATCAAACATGATGCATCAAAATGAGATAAGGAAAGGAGAGACAAAAAGGATGAAACGTGTCAAAACAAGATAAGAGAGCATTGAGTTGGGACCTGGTGAGACAATGAGAATTCATTCATTCACATGACCAGTTCGAAGACCTGAAGTGCAAAACGTCCTGATTTTGCTGAGTTCGACATGTTCCTAGGTCAACATATTTTGAAATTTTTGTTTTGACCATTTCTCTACACCTAAACTTAACCTTCCCCATGAGTAATGCCTAAAGTCATATTTAATGATAGATGACTGACACTGATGTACAACCATGTAGCATATTAGCTCGTTAAGGGAAATGTATATAAATAATTACTATTAATTATGATTAATTGCAATTATTTATATCAGCTGCCAGTAGTAACCGTAGCAGAATTACCATCAACTAATCTGTTCATTCAGCGAACATATAGTGTAAGTTCATATAAACTCTAAGAAGGGAT
>JAUMHE010000063.1:15011039-15033790 GCA_032359235.1 Enteromius mattozi | reverse complement strand
GACTGTGATTGTTACGTAAGGGTAAGACAGTTAAAGAATCAGTGAGACAGCCAGAGATAGCCTGAGATAGTGAAACTAAAGAGTCAGACATTGAGAGGGAGTTCATTAGTCATGCTGGGAGGTCCACAGTAAGACAGGCAAATAAAGGTTTGTGAAAATCTTCCATGATAGGATAAGGGTGAGAAATTTGGGGAGAGTGTGAAATAGCCAGAGATACACACACACTCTAGTGAAAAACACAGTTAGAAAGAAAGAGGGACTCAATTGAATTGAACTGAATTGAACTGAACTGAACTGAATTTAAACTAATCGACTCGAATTAGTCCAATTAGTAGAGAGTGAGAAAGGCAGGGAGAATGTTTTACAGGCAGATAAATAAATAGGCTGAACATGTGATACAGAAAATAATGAGATATTAAAGGTTAAATAGGTAGAAAGATTGAGAGAGAAAGACAAAGAAAGCGAGAGACAGACAGGAAGAGCAAGAGACAGGGAGAGAGAGTAAGGGAGAGTGTCACGTTGAGAAAGAAGAATAGAGTGAGACAGACAGGGAGCAAGAAATACTGGCAGAGAGAGAGTGAGACAAACAGTGTTAGAGTTAGACAAGCAGACAAGCACAAGACAGGCAGAGAGTAAGTATATCCGCTTGAGTTTAATAGTGTGTGCACATTTACACTATGGATTATCAAGTTAGTATAAGCATGAAGCAGTAAAGGAATGCAAAAAGGAGGTCATACATGAGAGTAACACAGCACCTCCATATGAACCTCCTCCTGTGGCTGCCGTCTCTGATGACTCACAATCTCAGCCCATCTTTACTGCCACTGTAAAGAACAGACACACAGGAGCGAGAGATAAAGCACAAGATCCTGCAATCAGCCCGAGACTGCGCGTTACAAAGAGCTTCTTCTCTCCCGCGTTTCCTGCGGCACCTCTGGAGTTCAGCAGACTAAGCGCTCCTCTCTCTTCTGCTCGCGATAAAAGTTTCTTGGCAGAACTAGAAAGGACATGGGTCGAGAAGAGATTCAGCTGACAAACTGCACAGGCCTCAGAGCGAACAGACCAAAATAAGCTCCACAGGCACGAACGAGAAACAACAGCCCCGCTATACAAAGAGGAAAGACAGAAGGATCTGCTTTCTTTCAGCTGTCACTCAGATTGTCGCTGAATCATGCCAGCTCGACATGAAAGCTCTGTCAGGTTTCTGCTGCTTTTCTGCCTGCGCATTTGTTAACTTTTTTAACCTGTTGAGGTGCGAGTAATTCCGACAGACGTGGGTCTCGCTGCCTGCTTCTCTTTCTGTCTGAGTCTTTAGAAGCGCGTCTACATCATTTCCTTTAGGGCTCCAATGATTGAATGACTGAAGTAAAACACACACACGGTTAAAGGATTTTGTTAAAGAACCAATTAGATCCGTCACCCAGTTCTTATAATCTACTAACAGAAAATCATTTTGTGGTGCTTTCTATGAAGGCTGTATATATATTACATTACACACTGTATTGTATTATCATAAATAAATACAACAAAGATTATTGGAGTACATTGTACAAGAAAATACTATTTCAGTCTTTCAACTTCAAAATTTCACATTAAATGCAATGTGTTACTTAATGTTTTGGTAACACTTTACAATAAGGTTCAGTAGTTAACATTAGTTAACATGAACTAAGAATGAACAATACTTCTACAGCATTTATTAATCTTAATTAAAATGTGTTATTAAAATCACAAGTTTTGTTTGTTAACATTAGTTGCACTATGAACAAACAATGAATGACTGTATTTTTATTAACTGACATTAATAAAGACTAATAAAGAGTCTAATAAATGTAGTGTTTGTGTTAAATAATACATTAATGTTAACAAATGATTACCTTATTGTAAAGTGTTTATGATGTTTCTTTGTAAATAATTGTGAAATTTACTAGCAATTTTTGAGTGAAAATTGTTTTTAAATGTAAGTATTTAAAAAAAAAAATAAACGTGCAAGCAGCAGGTCATATGTATATGGCTTTTCAAATAATATTGTAGAGTTATTGCTGTAGTCGGGGAACATTTCTGATATTGGGAGGATTGCATGTGAGGGACCCTGACTAGTTTTATACACGCACACTTGCCGCTGTGACATATATCAGACTGAGGATCAAATACATGAGTCCTATGAGCGACAGATGGCTTCTCAGTCAGTCAACATCAATCAGTCATGCAATCAATAAAAATGACTAGGCTGTCTGTGGGTTTTTCTTTCAAGGGATAAAATAAACTACTTTATCTTGCAGCCTCTCCCTGTCTGTACCAGGTTTAACAGATCAATATCCTACGTTTTAGATGTAGCGTTTTGTTTCGTTTAAAATTATTTGTGCTCTTACCGTGAAGCAGCATTAGAAACTGTGCAAAGTCCTCAAGCTTTTCATTTTCTGGCTACCTTTCTTTTCCCATATATCTGCACTGTTTACACTCTTTCTCTGTCTCTTTCTATTGCTCTCTTTCTCTCTCAGCCATGAATCTGTTGGGGCTGAACTGGCAGCTGAAACCTGTGGTTGGTCCCATGTTGAACAACGGCTTGGGAGCCGGGCTGCCCAGCAACAGTGACGTAGCAACAGCGCCCTCTGGAGGCAGAGGTGAGCAGCACAGCCTCACAGCACGCTGCAATCCCGTACACGCTTTTCGATAAGAAGGATGTCAGGATTGTAACAGAATAACACAAAGGGGGGGAAAAATAAAACTATAAACTACATTCAGAAAAAAAATCAGTTGTGCTGAAACCTCCACTGCCCTGTATATCAATTTGTTTCCAGCTTGTACTCATTTTGATTTGTGTTTAGTAATTTGCTTCTCTGTCGCACACCGAGGTCCCATCATGACAGCACATTTATGCCCACACACACTTCTCTGCCTGCTTCCACGATCGACAAGGGACATTATTCTCTGGGCTTCGTTTCTGTAGCCGTCTGACAAGTCATAAGAAACCAAGTAACCATGTGATTAGGTAGAGCAGCAAGGCATTGTGGGCCAGTGGTGCCGGGGAGGTGATTATTTTTCAAAAACAGTGTGTGAAACAGTATGTGTTACGCAACAAGAAACATATCAAAAGGCTTTTCACACTGTGCTACCTAACCCTGGGTTATCATAGTTCTAAATCCCTCTTTTAACCCTGTGTAAAAGAAGGTCTTACTTATGTTTCTTGGATTGGAGTGCAGATGCTACTAGATGCTTTCTATCTACATTCTTTGTATTTGTATGCTTTTTGACAATCAGAAAAACTGGAGATTGTATAAACAGTAGTTTCAGTGTTTGAGTGGCAAAAACATTGGAATATGCATCAGTTGGACTGAAAAAGTGACCATTTTATTCTCACCTTTGTAGTTCAAAACTAAATATATAAAAGCAATATATAATATAAGGATGTGCTACAAGTGCCTTTATGTAAACAGTAGCTTGCCGCAGTCGTCTAAGCAGCTGACACTTTCAAATATGGAAATAAGATGTTAACCTAGTTATATAACCCCAGGTTTTATAAGTAGTGTGAAACATGAAGCAAGACAACCCAGGATTCATTTTATCTGTGAGTTCAGAATGACCCATTTCATGTATGATAAGCCCTGGTACGCATTTAGTAGTACCGCTATGCACATTTAATTCAGTCAATGCAATCTTGCATTTTTAATCCAATTTACTGTACATTGCAATTTGTGATACTTTATTCTGCACACTGTACTACAGTCCCATCTTTACTGCAAATGTTGCCAAGAGAACTTGTTTATCCAGATACTACTGTAGATGCATAACAATTTGTGTATGATAGTAATCCTACACAATTAGCACATATTCTACTGATAATTCAGATTTTTTTCAGTCAGGATTCAGATCTTTGATTAAAATGATGTAGATTGCAGCAAAAGCTCATATATTTCCGCACTTGCAAACCCTTGGCTGTTCACCCCTTTCTTTTCCCCCAGCTCTCTGTCTCTCTCTGGATGTCTGTGTCTTGATCTCACATGCTCACAGATTCACAGGAAGTGTCCTAGAAAACACCACATCACCTCTGTATGAAGGACAACACAGTCTGTTCTCTCTCTCTCTCTCTCTCTCTCTCTCTCTCGTTACAGCAGGCAGGGACTAGTCATTTTTGAACACACACTTTTACAAAACCTAGCAGCAGAGGTAGCATTTTAAGTCATCAAGCAGGCTACTGAATATGCAGAACTTTGAGCAAATTCTGCGTCATACAACTTTTACAAAAAAGCAGCCCTAGGATGCATTGCAAGAAGCTCGGTGAAACACTAATTATTGTAAATATGAATTTCCTAATCAGATACTGGGCAGCCTGTTAAATCTTATTTACTACTGAAAACTCTGAAATTCCAGAATCAGCTGACTATCTAGCACAGTGAATGTTCATGTTGTAGTATTTTATCCTTTCCGACAACAAAACACTCGAATGCAATGCTCGTAATCACGATTTCGTAAGTGGGTTTAAAAATGTAACATTTCCGATACAGCACACGAAGACAGCGTAAATCCAAGATGGAGGACAAGGAAATAATAATGTAAAAATTCTGTATTACTATAAAAAGCTCAGTGTAATTAAAAACTGATTATTTCTTCCAAACATTTGCTAGTTTTGTGTAGTTTGTTTAATACTGTGTTATCATGCTCCATTGAAATCAAATTCAAGTCAAGTCTTTCATGCAAAGCTCAGTTTGTTTGGCACACAGAGTTGCCTACGTAGTGTGTCCCTAATTAGTGAGAGAAGGATGTCAGGATGCTGACTTAGGAGGCTGTTTACTCCTCTTTAAAACTGAGTAAACATATTTTCACGCTGTCTAGTTTTTCCTTTCCTCTCTCCTCAGTGCTATGTAAACATATCTAACTCTATGATTACATATAGATTGTGGCATAATAGTTTGGTGTGTTTTTGTGCGAGTGTGCAGGTAACGGTGAGATTGTGAGCTTTGAAACAGCTCTTCACCTCAAGTGTTTCAATCTGAACTCAGCATGTCGGTGTCAATTCCATCCATACAAATATGACTTTTCGCTTGCTATCTCCCTGTCGCTCTCATTTTCGCTCACATGCAGACATAATGTAATCCACCTATGAGTGAGATTTCATTAATCATACACAGACAAAGCTACAATACGGCTAAGAGGCAGATATTGCTGGTTGCTCTGTTTAGCGGTAACGCCACATATAATAAGTCTTGTGTTGAGCCATGTCTGGTGGTTGTTGTTGTTGTTTTTTCTGTCTCTCTCATCCTCTGCTGCTTCTTTGTGTATAGCTGTTATCCTACCTTATTGTCTGGCATATTGAGTTGAGATGCTCTTATCTGGGCTTCTGCGGGATGATTTGATGCTCTGGTCTGATCTGTGAAATGATTTGTGTGTGCTTCTGCCTGCTGGATACATTAGCTTATGATTGGCCTCTCTGCACTTGGCTGGATTCTGTTATGGTACTTGATGCTGTAGTTAGACACTCAGATTCAGATGTCCTTTATCTCCACGATAGCTCTGATCCAAAACATACAGTAGTGAGCTGCCTCTGTAGGGACCATGCTCATTAAGGATATATTAACTTTTTTCATTTAAAAATATTTTTAAAATGTAATTTGTTATTTTCCTGTAATGGCAAAGCTGAATTTTCAGCAGTCATTACTCTAGTCTTTTTAGTGTCACATAATCTTTTAGAAATAATTCTAATATGCAGATTTGCTACTCAAGAAACATTTTTTTTAATCATTGTTGAAAATAGTTGTGCTGCCTAATGTTTTGTAGAAGCCACAATACATTTTGATTCAGGTTTATTTGATAACTAAAACTTTAAAAGAACAGATTTAAAAACATAATAAAATAAAAAAAAGTAACTTATGCAACATCATAAATGTATTTACTGTGACTTTTGATAATTTATCATAACTAAAAGGATTATTGAATGTATTTTAATTATTTAAATAATTCAAAACTACTGATGTGGCATTTAAAAGAGCAACATAGATTGTATTATTTTGTGTAATTCTAAGAATAACTTAATTTTGCTGCTTAAACATCAAAATTTGCTAAATAAAATGTGATTATGAGTATAATTACTGGGAATAAAGCTAAATAATTAATAAATAAATAAAATATGAATACATTTATTCAGCATTTATATTCATAATTGTAAGTTTTGTATGCTACCATAGAGTGTTCCAGATAAGTCACTTATGATATTCAGTTCCCATTAAGTAATATATAATTGTTACCTAAGAAGGTAGCTGTTTGTGGAGTCAGCAAGGCGGTTCAGTATGTTTTGGAACAGAGCTATTGTGCTTTGTTGTGAAATAAAAGTGGACTATTGCTTCAGCCATGGCCGCAGACTGATTGTTCCTTCCCTAAGGAAATTCTCATCCATTCGGCCTCTCTCGCGCTCTTTTTTTTTTCTTTTGATCTATTTCTCCTCCGTCCGTGCTGTTCTGTATTAATGAGGGGGGCTATTTCATCTCCTGTTGCGGCTGCTCCGTCCTGATTGTGTTTTCATTGTTCTTTATTTCCTCACCATTTCTCACAGGTTTTCTCTGTCAGGGCTGCAGTCTCCAGTGTAGATCTGACCTGATTATAGGGGAGCTGTTTTCGTGTGTGTGTGTGAGAACATCACAACCGTAGGGACAGAGGGAATCTGTTGCACGCAACCTCCATTTACACTCGGCCATTGCCGCTAGCTACGAGCAAGAGATAGAGAGAATAAAAGATAGAGGGAGAGAGAAAGACAGAGAGGGAGAGAGCAACCATGGATTTTCCATTAAATGAAAAGTGGATAACAGCTTGTGTGATTATGTTGGTAAACAGGATGGTGGTGTTGACATGCGGTATGAGCCAAAGCCTGAGGGTGGAGAATACACGAACTCTCACTATAGAAGAGATCTCTCTGTCAGCCTGAGAGTCCACAAACACCGGAGTCAGAAAAAAGAGGGGGAGAGGAAGTGAAGTAGAGGATAAGGGAAAAATCAACAGGTTTCTGTTTCACTTTTAGAAATAGGTTCCTCGCAGCACCCTAAAGAAACAAAGAGTGTGTAAGGACCCACTAACATTACAGAATATATATATGTACACGCACAACTGTTAAAATGTTTGGAGTCAGTAAGAAGCAAACACACATTAAAGGGTTAGTTTACCCCAAAGTGAAAATTCTGTCATCAATTGATCACCCTCGTGTCGTTCCAAACCCATAAGACCTTCTTTCATCTTCGGAACACAAATTAAGATATTTTTGATGATATCAGAGAGCCGTCTGTACCTCCACAGACAGCAATACAACTGATCCCAGATCCAGAAACGTAGTAAAAACATTGGTAAAACAGTCTGTGTGACATCAGTGGCTCAACTTCAATTTTGCGACGCTACGATAATACTTTTTTGTGCAAAGAAAACAAAAATAACATCATTAAACTCTACCATTCTTCTCCCTTGAAATGATGTTATTTTTGTTTTCTTTGCGCAAAAAAAAGTATTCTGGTAGCGTCGCAAAATTTAAGTTGATCCGCTGAAGTCACATGGACTGTTTTACCAATGTTTTTACTACGTTTCTGGACCTAGGATAATTTCAGCTGTGTTCAGTTGTGTCTATGGAGGGTCAGATGGCTCTCTGATCTCATCAAAAATATCTTAATTTGTGTCCCGAAGATGAACGTAGGTCTTATAAGTTTGGAACGGCTGAGGGTGAGTAATTAATGACAGAATTTTCATTTTTGTGATAAACAACCCTTTAAGTTGATCAAACATGACAGTAAAGATATGTGTTATCTATTTTAAATAGATGTTTTTGTATACAGTGTTTTCAACACTGTTAAAAATAATTATGAACTGAGCATTAAGATGAGCTTTGCATCACAGGAATAAATTTCATTAGTTTGAGTTAATAGTATTCAGAAGTATTGTATTTTACTGTATTTTTGATCAAATAAATCCAGCAGTAAGAAATGTATGTCAAAAACATACCCCAAACTCAGTACATGACTCCAAATTAAAAATAAAGGAAATAGTAATAATAATCAACTGTCATGCTAGATTTCTTTCAGTGAATAAACTATTTCACTCTGAAATACATCACACCATAAAAGTAAAATGCTTGAACAGTTTGATGTCGACATTAAGAGTGTAGTTCTAAAAAAACCAAATCTCAGTCAAAATCATAGATCACACTTTAAGATTTGACAATTCCAATAAAGCTCAGCTCGGGTGAAGCGACCATTAACTTTTCATCTTTATAAGTTATTCCTCAGTTCTTCTGCGAGCTGTGTTTGAAAAAAACAGTCTCAGATATTCAACAAAGAAGCCCCTATTCCCTGGTACTCTCTGGCTCTCTGCTGTTTATCGTGATACACTCTCAGCTTTCTTTGCGCTGGGTGGGTACAGTGAGGTTATGGGCAAAAAAAAAAAATATCAGGAAGTAGCATTTGTGTTTTTCAGTTTGCATCAGATAAGTGTCTCCCAGAGAGAAAACACATTTGTGCCATTTCCTTTTGTTTTCTGTTTTCAAAGCGGCTACCCCTGAATCTATAAACAAGGGGCAGTTGCGGCACAGCCGAGGTGAGAGATTGATTTTTGTTTTATGCCTTCCTCTCTGTCTCAGGGCCATGGGCCGCTCGCAACAGCAGCATAGATACAGGCAGCCTGGAGGTGGGAAGGCGCGTGACCCAGGAGGTGCCGCCCGGGGTGTTCTGGAGATCCCTGATGCACCTCAGCCAGCCTCAGTTCCTCAAGTTCAACATCTCCTTGGGCAAGGATGCACTGTTCGGGGTTTACATTCGCAAAGGGCTGCCACCGTCCCATGCACAGGTGCACACACCCTTTCTATTTACAGAGAGGCCACTCTGTGAAGTCCTTTCAGGGAAAGGAAAAAAAAAAGCCCTCTTTCATCCCAACAGTGGATCAATCAGTCATTGCAAACACATTTTAGAAGTCACCAGGTGTTAGATAAAATCATTCCTATAGCTCAACTTCAAAGTATCTCACTGTTTGATATGTATGAATGCTGTCAAACCACTTGAGATCTCGATAAAATAAAAACATCCCCTCTCATTTCCCTTGTTTCTGCGTTTCTCCCTCTGCAGTACGACTATATGGAGCGTTTGGATGGAAAGGAGAAATGGAGCGTAGTGGAGTCGCCCCGTGAGAGACGCAGTATTCAGACAGTGGTTCTGAACGAGGCCGTGTTTGTACAGTATCTGGACCCCGGCACATGGCACCTGGCTTTCTACAATGACGGCAAGGAGAAGGAATCTGTCTCCTTTAGCACAGCCATTCTGGGTCAGTTATACTGTACATTTACTTGAAACACCCACTATATCACTCAACTGTGACATTTTTACTGGAGATGAGAAAATGCAATAAATTTGCTGCAAGAGCAAACGTAACCCATTTTTTTGTAATATAAAAACTGATCACAACTGATCAACATAATAATAATAAAAATGCCATTTGCACCAAATGAGCATATTAGAATGATTTCTGAAAAGTAATGTGACACTGAAGAATGGAGTAATGGCTGCTGGAAATTCAGCTTTGCATTAACAGGAATATATTACATAGTACAATTATATTACAATTAAAAATAAGCACAAAATAAGTATTTCTAAATAAAAGAATATGAAAAATAATGATTAAAATCAAAAGCATAAAATGCAAATAATAAAGAGAACAAAATGCAAAACCAATTAATAAGAGTGAACTAATTTGCCTAGATAAACCCGTTTTATCAACCACTTTTTAAAAATATGTTTGTTGTTTTATGAGGAATGTGTCCTTGCATTGTGACATTGAATGGCACATGCTTTAACAAATGATTTAAACTTATTTTTTCATAAATGAGGCTTAGTAAAAGACCAGTTAATTTTGAAACATTGGACAATTGGATTTATAGATTTTAGTCTCTATAGAATTACAAATGAATGCTTTCATGCCGTCTAGTAAAAAGGAAATGATTAAATAATGTCAAGCTATTAATGTTATACCATTCCATATATATTATTATCCACTTGAAATGAGATAAGCACCTCGTGGCTCTGTTCTATGAATATTCACATGCATGAATTCTACGAATAAGTGGTGTCTCACCAATTAACCTTGCGCTAATCTACTGTGATATGGCCTACTTTCATTGCCGTGATATTACTCATGGCTAATGAAATGATGTGTGACGCTGTTTGAATGGGCTGTATCAATAATGACCAGAGACCGCCACTCAGAAATAGATCGAAAAAGGGACAGAAAACTCAGCTGAGAGAGAGAGAGAGAGAGAGGAAGGATGCAGTGGAGGACAGGACAAGATGAGAGCTGGATGTGGTGGTTACAGCTGTCATTACCATCAAAGTGGCCTTTTTTAGAAAGGTTTCCTTCTTTTTTCAGACTCTGTGCAAGAGTGTCCCCGCAACTGTCATGGTAACGGAGAGTGTGTGTCAGGAGTATGTCACTGTTTCCCCGGGTTCCATGGCATGGACTGCTCGAAAGGTAAGAGACACTCCAATTACACCCCAAACTCTGTCGTACAGCAAGAGAAAGAGCTTGAGGGAAAAAAACATTGACAGAGAGAGAAGTGAGAACAATTTTTACTTCCCTGTCACTCATACTAGCCAAATGGAGAATGATCCATTGATGTCATATTTAAAATGATTTAGAATGATAGTTTTTTTTTTTATTATTCACCTCATGTCATTCCAAACCTGTGTGATGATCCATTTTGAAAAGCCACTGTTTTGAGTCACATGGACAAATTTTATGGTGCTTTTTTGTCATTTTGGAGCTTGGCAGCTGAGACTGAAAAAAATGACTAACTTCAAAAACTCATCATTATTCTACAACAGAAAGCCATACTGATTTACAAAACCAGGAGGATGAGTAAAAATGACATCATTTTCATTTTTGGGTAAACTGACACATTGAGCTAGTGCTTATGCTGGAGATCTCTTTCCAGTTCTCATCAATCTTATTGTCATCATTTCTTGTCGCCTTCTTCTGTCAATAAATGCCAAAAAACTGCAAATAGTGCAAAACAGCATCCAGAATAGAGTCCAGACAGATAAAGAAAAGAAAAGCATGCAAAAACACATCTGAGGGGGAACAGCATGAATTGTTGCCAGTATGGCACCAGCAGTGGGATTCAAAGAGCTAAGCACATCAAAGATGTGTGTTAATCTCAGTGGTCCCAATGGCTCTACACACTCAACAGCCTTGGGTTTAACCCAAGACTCCAGACACCCACTAGATGAGTGTGTATGTGTGTGCGTTTCTGACCTAGCTATACGTTTTGGGACCAGTTGGATTATATAATTCCCAACTTAATTTATGGACCATCATGAGAAGGAAAATGGTTCATAAATAGACTACATCTTTATTCAACTCTGGAACTGCCAAAAGTTTAAGAGGTAAGAAATGCCTCTGTAGTAATTATAATTAGCTGAGAACGACAATGGGAAGTCCCTATTTAAAAAGCTGGGTAAATGCGTGTGTACTCAATTGCCCAAAAAATTCATTTGCACAGCTTGACTGAAAATACATTCACTGCATTTGCATACTTTTCTGTTAAGAAGGTGCTTTAGTTCCATGACTCAGAGAAACTGAGATCTATATGTTAGTAGAGGTCTCTCTCTCTTTTTCTCTCTCTCCCTCTTTCTCAGGCATAGGCATGATGAATGGTGGTTCATACAGCCCAATATCTCCCATTGTTCACCTGGGAAGCTCATGATTAATAGTTTTGTTACCGCAATGTTAAATTACATTTTCTTTCATTACAGTTTTCTCCAACCTTTCACAGCTGTCCACTTCCTCCACTACTGCTGACCCTCTGTGTGTGTGTGTGTGTGTTAATATCTTTACAATGCACACAGCCTTGAGACTCTCATTGCAGAAATCATCCCAGGAAATATTTTTACACTGCTGGTTACTAGACATCTTTCATCAGGGCTTAGGGAGAGTGCTACTGGGTAAAGTAGTTTAATGCAGAGACTCAGGTTCAGATGCAGGTGCAGTCTGATCAGGTGTGGATATATGCCATGTTATTATTGTGTTTTTAGGATATGTTACTATGTTTTTGGACATTTACCATAATTTCTTACCATGTTTTTTTTAGACAAGCACATTGATATTATTATGTTTTTGGACATTTAACATGTTAATACAATGTTTTTTAGGTAATGTAAAGTGTCATAATATTATTATGTTCTTAGGACATGTATAATTGCCATGAAACATTGCCTGTTTCTCAATCTCTTCATAAACTTACACATATTCTTTGTAAACATACTGAAGGTCTCTCTTCCTATGCAGTCTAATTTCTCTCCGATGCTACTCAAGGGTCTTTAGAGTTAAAGCATTGTTAAAGAAATTAATAAGGAAACAATTCATGTAAAATCGTGTTTTGTTCTCTTTCTGTTTCTTCCCAAGCGGCGTGCCCGGTCCTCTGCAGTGGAAACGGTCAGTATGACAAGGGATCGTGTATCTGCTATAGCGGATGGAAGGGCCCAGAATGCGATGTTCCCATCAGTCAGTGCATCGACCCCCAGTGTGGCGGTCATGGCACGTGCACAGAGGGCACATGTGTTTGTTCTCTGGGCTACAAAGGAGAGAACTGTGCTGAGGGTAAGCGTGTGTGTAACAGTGTACCTTTGTGTAGATGTAGTTTCTTTTTCAATGGCTTAATAATATACTCTGTGGCTGTAATTGCTGCATTCTGTGCATGCGACTACTTGAAAAGGAAAACATACGTTTTCACATAGTCAAACAGTCATTTTTGGCTGTTTCCCCAGATTCACCGGTAGGTCGTAATGGGCTCCTGCAAAAACACCTCTCAGAGATGAGTAAAGGCTAGAAAATGTATTGATCGGGGTGGTGAGAACAATAGTTTTGTTCTTGATTCATTTTTTTATGTTCAGTAGAGTTCTGTGGCTCTTGGGTAAGACAGTGACTGGCAATAAGAGAGAGAGAAAAAAACTAGAAGAGTCCCAGTTGTCTAAAAATGGAAAGGGAAGAGAAAGAAAAAGGTAGAGACAGAAGAAAAAAGACGAGAGGACAAAAGGAGAGGCTGAGATGAAAACAGCTAACAAACATAGAAATAGGTTGATGGAAAACAGAGTTTCAGAAAGTCTTTCTGCTCATTACAGAGAGAGAGTGATGGCAGCTAAACAAACAGAACAACAAAAGCCTTGCATATTAATGCTTTCTAATTCTCATTCTCTAAATCTCTAATTCATTATCAACAGTCTGGCATTAAGTCCATATTAAAGTGTTTAGAGGGGAATTCAAGCTTTTAAATGAATTGTTTAAAAAATTGGTTAAAAAAATTCTGTGATAATGTCGTTCCAAAACTTTTATTTTTATTTTTTTTTCCATGTAGCACAAAAGGTGATTGTTTATGCTGTTCTATTCAATAAAATGAAAGCATATAGCAAACACAATGACAAAAAAAAAAAGATGGTGTCCCAGGACAAAGTTTTAACATATTAAGTCTAAATAAAAATCTAAAAATGCAAAAAGGATTGTGTCAGGGTTATGTTTAAGGCATAGAAAATATAATTAACTCAGTAAGAAAAAAAACAATAAAAGTCAATGGAAAGTTCCCACCATGGCAGAAAAACAAATGTGTGTAAAATAGTGGGTCATGAGGAACTGAGGTGTTGCGGATCACAAGGTCAGCACTTTTGCTCCTTGCATTTTTTTTTTTGTGCCGTACTAAGATTTTTCAAATCAGATATTCATCACAGCAGAGTCACTCAAACAATTTACCTGAAGTGCCTGTGACACAGAAATCGATATCTGTGATGTGCCGTTTCTGCAGCATAAACATTTGGCATGAATGGCTTTATGTGCGTGAGGGGAAAGGAGCAGCACTTCTGTCAGCCGAAGGGGGCTGAGACAGGGGTGTCACGCAGGGCACCTCAGGGCCGGGTAATTTGTCAAATGGCTTTCTCGCACATTTCATGGCCAGATCTCTTCTTTCGCTCAGCAGTCGATATCAATTTTTTGAGGCACCCCGGATGGAACATGTGAGAGACAGGGTCAAAGTCAAAAAGAGCGAGGAAGGGAGAGTAAGACAGACAGAGATGCTGAGAAAGTGAGGGTTTGAGAGGTGAGTGTGAAAGGCTCTAGAAAGGAAACTGCCATTCTCACACATAAAGTGTGGGATATTGATTTTTCATGCTTAGATGAAAGACGTAGTATGTGCTTGTGCATGCCTTTTTCAAAATCCCAGAAAGCCCAGGTATATGTATCTTTTGTTTTGTATTAGTATATTGGTGTAATAATGAGCTTTAATAAATAATTAAATATGTAAATAAATTGGAAAACAGGGCATTGATTATTAAAGTTGCAGTTTTGTGGCTTTTTCTTTACAGCTACTAGTGTACACCTAAAATTTTACTTTTACACTCTTTTGGGTAACACTTTACAATAAGGTGTTATTTATTAAAATTAGTTAATGTATTAGCTAACATGGACAAACGATGAACAATACATTTATTACAGTATTTTCTCATCTTTTCTAACGTTAATAAAGTTATTCATTGTTAGTTCATGTTAGACAGTTAGACTGTGAGACAGTGCATTAACTAATGTTAACAAACACAACTTGTGATTTTAATAATGCATTAGTAAATGCTGAAATTAGCATTAACTAAGATTAATAAATGCTGTAGATGTATTGTTCATTAGTTCATGATAACTACCATTGTTAAGTAAAGTTCTTTCTTATAACACATATAATCTCATTTTATCCAATCAAATCTGAATAAACAATGACTCGAAACAACAATTAGCCAATTCATGATCATGGCTGTGACATAAAGTAAAGTCTTGGCCTTCAAAAAACAGGAACAAGCTCTTTATTATTTCCCTAGCACCCTTTTGGATAAAAATTGTCAACACTTTTGTTCGCAGTTGACTGCCTGGATCCGACCTGCTCAAATAATGGCATCTGTGTGAATGGAGAGTGCCACTGTAAACCAGGCTGGGGAGGACCAAGTTGTGAGCTGCCCAGAGCACAATGCCCAGATCAGTGTCACGGTCATGGTGCTTTTATTCCAGACACAGGCGTCTGTAGCTGTGACCCGAATTGGATGGGCCCTGATTGTTCTGTTGGTCAGTCTGCATGTGTGATTGGATCTCAGTACAAATGTTTAATTTAATTATACCTGATTTTTAATGTCTGATGTGTAAATAGTGGTTTTACTGCTCTGTTTATTTCTCCACACAGAGGTTTGCTCAGTTGACTGCGGGACACACGGCGTATGCATGGGTGGCTCATGCCGCTGCGAGGAGGGCTGGACAGGTGCGGCGTGCGACCAGCGTGTTTGTAACCCACTCTGCGTGAAGCACGGCACCTGTAAGGATGGGAAGTGCGAGTGTGAACAGGGCTGGAATGGAGAACACTGCACCATCGGTAGGAATACACCCAGCCCTGACCCAAGAAATGCACCATATACTCACTATTACAACTGACGCCAAATCTGTGCTTGAAGCTTAACGTGAAAGAGAGCTGTTTTTGGATCATCCTTGTTGGTTCCAGGGCAACAATATTATCAACCAGTTAGATTTTAGGGAAAGGGTTAGAGCTAAGGTTAGGTCTTAAAACAGTGCTCTCCTATTTTTGGCCTAAATTATGGTTTGGGCCAGGGGTGTCCAAACTCCCAGTTGAAGGGCCACTATCCTCCAGAGTTTCAGCTTCAACTCATATACCTGGAAGTTTGTATCTTGCCTACAAAGACATTGATTAGCTGTTTCAGGTGTGTTTTATTGGGGTTGGAACTAAACGCTAGATGACAGTGGCTGTCCTGATGCAGGATTGGACACCCCTGTTTTGGGCAATGGCTTCTTAAGGAACAGCAAAGGATGTTGATCCAGGAACATGACCTACTTGCATGCAGCTTGGGGATTTAGGAGAACTTCAGGAAAAGTTTATGCTAGTGATTTTTTTCTCTTGACTGATCCATCAGGATGGGATATATAGTACATGATTTAAAAACCATTAATATTAAGGCCATGCTCCAAAAGCTGCTCAAAACTCGTGTGGTCCACATTTTGGTAATATACTGTAAATCCAGAGGGACTGTAGTCTGAGTTCACAAAAGTGTGCATTGAGACATATTGTACAAACAAAGGAAACCCTCATGAGCACCCATCTAGATGATGAAAATTAAAAAATGGGATATGCTATGCCAACCTTCCAGCACACCTGAACCAGCTAATCAATCTGCTCGGGGTCACTAGCAGATGCACTGAAGCTAAACTACACAGAAAAAATTACCATTTAGGAGCAGGATTTAACACCCCTTCCCTACGTTCTTGTAAAAAAAATTGACAGCAAGTACAAATCAAGTCATTTGAGCCAAATCTCTAAAAGAGATGTTTATAGCATTTGAAGGTAGAGAATGACAAACTAAAGCTTGACTTGAAATGGAAGCATTTTCCATAATCTTATACAAGTTGTAAATAGGCCATAAGACAGACCAAGGTGAAATCAGTAGCCATGGGGTCAGTAGGTGTAAGAGAGATGAATGAGGTGCTGAGGTGAAAGAGTGTGTGGTGGGGGGGTTATTGAGGAGAATTAGAATGTTCCTCTGTCTGGTGTTGGACTGAGAACAGACTTAGTCGTGTTTGATCACGCCTCACACAGCGGAGGCAGATGTGTGGGCTGCTGGGTAATGAACAGTCCTTGCGGAGTAGCAGCAACTGATGAAAGGTAGAGGCGTCTTCACCTTGATAAGTCACACCTCTTTTTGTCTCGACTTCTTTCTCTCAAAAATAGACTCAAAAGCCAGAGTTTTCCTCTCTCTCATCATCTGTGGATATGTGTGTGCATGTTTGTCTGTCACTCCAAAGATGACACGAGCGACAAAGACTGAAAGTGCTTTGCCTTTAATCCTTCTCCCTATTGTACGCCACAACAGGAAGCCTGTCTGCTTATTGTCTCCAAACTCTTTCTGTAGGCTAAAAAAGCCTTGTAAATGGCTTCCATCTTCAGTTTCCATTTTTATTTCTCAGAATGCTTCTGTTTCTAACTGATTCAAATTGAATTGAATTGATTCAAATGCAACACATGTATTCATTTGTCTTCTTGTTATGACGCATTTTTGTTTCCTCTGAATGTCCTCTCTGATGCAGACTTATGGGATGGAAGTATTGAAGGTATTGTACCTCGTCGTACTGTGACTAGTGCTAGCTGCACTTTAGTCTGGTCGTGAGCAACCCACCCGCCTCTGATAGCTTGGCTGCATAACGACTGTGTGCTTCTGTTCGTAGAGTAGCCATTGTGGAGTAGAATGTCGTGTCGAGTAGGTTCATAGTGCTAGTCTGTGTTCTTCAGCGTGTGTGTTTTTATTCTTGTTGTCAGATGATGATAGTATAGCTGTAATCATCTGTTTTGCACCTTGTTGCTTTTTAAATGTCCCTCTCCTACAGCGTTAACCAAGCTACAAAAGTGTGCAATCTGTGTAAGCCACTTAGAACAATGACTTTTCAATCCTTCAGATTATGGGGTAATACTATACATTAGAGTGGCCTTGCTACACATACAATTTAATAGACAGTAAGCAGACATCCTAAAGGTCTACCACAAGTTATAACAGAGACAGTCTCACTGGAGTAGCCTGAGGATAAATGTCTTGCTCTAGCTGTTGATTGAGTCAAAGCACAATTCATAACATGTAATAATAAATCAATGCCAATGCAACCGGTTCCCATCGGCTCACTTTAAGTGGGGCTCAAACCGGCAGCAGCCAGCATTGCGTGACCAAGGAGAGTTAGATTTACCTACACAATACCCTAGTCTTGGATTTAATAATATCTTAATTTGTGTTCCAAAGATGAACAAGGGTCTTACTGGTTTGGAACAGTGTGAGAGTGGGTAATTAATTAAAAAATGTTCATTATTGACTAACCCTTTAAGTATTAAGCTGGGGTTACCACCAAAGTAACGCAAGACATCTTAAATATGCACAACAGCACCACGCTTTTGCGATGCATTGACCAAAAAATGCATACTTGAGTGTTTGCTTTTGGGTCTTCCATTAACCTAACAGTCTTACTTTTTATAGTTAGGCTTTATTTCTGCATCTTTGAAGGAATTATGCAAAAGAATGGTGCCATATACTTATTAAAGGACCAGTCTCTGTGGAGCAAAACAAGGTTAAGAGCCTAGCTCAAGAGCACAATAGTGAAGGCTTCTTGAGGTGGTAGGAACCGTGAAACTTCAAGTTAATAGACTCGAGCTGGAACCACTACAGTAGACCACCCCCATTCTCTCCAACTTTTAAAGGAGCAGAGTTAAAGGCTGGATCAACTACATGACTCTAAGCATAATGGGAATGCTTGTATTTAAGTAGACTGCAGTTTCAGCTAGAGCAGCGCTCACCAGGACACACCAGCTCCTGGCAGTCTGTTTGAGTCTGCCTTTATGTTTGCACAGAACAGAGATGCAGGAGGCAAGTCGTCCTACACTTCCATCAAGTCTGATTCAGACAAAAGACCTAAATTACAGAGGACACTGCAGAGTGGAGACAAAGATCACATAGAATTTGCTCTACCCGAGGGATATAGATCACTACTGTGAGTAAAGGGATCGGGAGAGAGTGGATCCTAAGACAAATGTGAAATTTCATGAGCCCTCGGTGCAGAGTGGGTCAAGAATGGTGAGCAACATTTTTACTGCGCATATTTCGGCACACAGGGTGCAGGACCACAGGAGGCATGGTAATGACTTTGTCTCAGCGCCTGCATGAGTTCTAACTCATAGGATGAATACTAATGGAGGGGCAGGAGCGTGTGTGCTTTCCTGCGAAGGGGAGTGCGGTGTGTTTGCAGAGAGAGCAGGATAATGAGGAGTTTAACTGCAGGGCCTACAGTGATCACCTGAATGCTCATGCATCAGTGGACGAAAGCAAGTCTAGCACAAGAGCTAGAAACAATAGTTACTTGATTTAAATTCACATCTCTTATTGGCCAAAATGACTGCAGGTGAATGGCCGCTGGAGGCATGGACTTTGCATGCTAGGGTATCCTGGGTGGATTTGAGTTGCTCTTGACTGACTCATGAATGGAAACCATGCCACCATACAAACTTTAACTGCACATATGAATGTCCTTTTAGGGGGAGTGGCAGTTGTTAAAGATGCAGTGCATATTTCTGCACCATAAGTCAAACCAAACAACAACAAAAAAATGATTCCAAACAGGTTTTCCAAACACACAAGGTTCTGAAAGAGAACTTGTTCAGTGCACACAGGACACTGTTCAGTCTCTGCTATAGTTCAGAAACCATTTGAGTGAAAATTTTTAGCTTTCACTATTGCCATGCTGAAGTTTAGGATGTTATATGACTTTGTAGTAGTACATGGAACTCTACAGGCCAGGAAAACCCAGACAGAGGGCATTTTATTCAGTAGGTGCTCACTCCCTGTGGGACTTTATCTGTCTCTTCCTTAGGCGAATTTGGAGGATTTATTAATCTAACCTTTATTTTATGACCTTTAAAGGCGAGAGGGCTGCAGGCCAGTGGATGGGATAGTTAGGTGGAGGACTGGATTTCTCTTCCACATGTTCTTTCTCCCCTGTAATATCCCATCCTTCTTTCTTTCTTTCTTTCTTTCTTTCTTTTTCTTTCATCAATCCTGCAGTTCTTTTCTTTTGCTGTTTTTTTTCCCCATTCCACCAATCCATCTGTCTCTTTCTATCCTTTTCTCCATCCATCAACCACTGACTGTTGCTATGCAGCGTACTTCTTTCCCCATCTCACCTTTGCGTACCTCTCTCATACTGTGTGCGCTGACCCATAACTCAAGGCAATCTCAGCTCCTTTTTAAGTAGATTACAATAGAGTCAACCCGCATTATTTTAGCCAGGTGGCTTAATAGTTTGTGAAATCCCACTTTATTCTAGTTAGTCTTCTGAGAATCGACTGGCCTTTGGCATGAAAGAGGGGCCCTGCTCAGTGCTGCCCAATGAGGAAGATCAATGGTCAGCATAGATTTTGCTGTCCTGGTGTTTCATAAGTATTTGGCTGCTTAAAATGGCAGCTCCATTTAAAAGGCAATCATTGCTAAGTGACTTTCCTCTCAGCTCAATATTGCGTGACAATCGATGCATAGCAGGCTGTTAATGTGGCATCTCAAGGACCCCAGACATTGAAAATTACATTAATTAAAGCAACATTTGATTTGAATCACAATGGTTGAACGCGTCCCAGTGCATGCTGGGTTTTCACACTCCTCCGGTTGAGGCCATTCCATTTCACTCATCACAAATCATCTGAAGTGTCACCTGCGCCGGGTCAGCTGCCAATAATACTATATAGCCCTACGATGAAGGAAACCGGCTCCTTCCAAAAGGCTGTGTTTCCAGGGTAACCATAAGCGGAGGCTGTGACACACTAACAGAAGTGTTAACTGTTAGAGATTGAACTCCGGGGCACCAGCTATGGTTTCTGATGACACAGTGTGAGGTCGCAGCGTGGTTTTCGTTTTGCAGCGAGGTAAGAAACAAAGCCTACGGCATTGCTGAGATTTTTAGACCGCATGTTTTATTTACACGAAACTCCTGATGACTCGGAAATGTCAGGTCACATCTCTAGGGTGCTTAATTATGGACTGGTGTGGCTAAAGGAAAATTGTGCTTAGCCTTTTCATTTCTCTTTGTGTTTGTTCATCTCAATCTCTGCCTCTCCCAAAGAGAGCTTCCTTAAAACATTCACATCAATCTACGTTCTTCTCAAAACTGTTGTGACAAGATTGTTTTCCGCCTTTTGTCTTTTAGGAAGGCTGTTTATTGCGTAACTGCATACATTAAACACCCACACACACGCCGCACTTCACTCCAAAAACTTGATATATTTATCAAAGCACTTTTTTTTATCTTTCTTGAAAACGTCTTTAAAGGTGACATATCATAAAAATCTGACTTTTTCCGTGTTTAAGAGTTATAATAGGGTCCCGCGTGCATCTACCAACACAGAAAACATGAAAAAGAACAACCCAGTGTATTTTTTTTGGAAAGCCTTTAAACAATCCGCTCAGTTTTCGCTTCCCCCGTGATGTAGAAAGGGAATTTTATTATAATATTAACGACTTCTAATCTGCAAGTTTCCACCCATAGTGCTGCTATTGTGTTTTCACAAGTGACAGCAGTGTTAACCCCATAGCGAAAGTTTAAGCAAAGCATGCTAACTGTTCTGTCTTTGGCTGCACAGGAGAACACAGAACACTATTTAGAGTCCCAGCCTCAGAGGAGACAAGAGAGCAGTGGATTTATTGATTTATATACTGTATATTACGCTGCAGTCACACAGATAAACATAATTT
Source organism: Enteromius mattozi (assembly GCA_032359235.1). NCBI lineage: Eukaryota > Metazoa > Chordata > Actinopteri > Cypriniformes > Cyprinidae > Enteromius > Enteromius mattozi. The sequence continues at coordinate 15,012,473 of JAUMHE010000063.1, read as the reverse complement.
TTTCCCCCAGCTGTTTACCTTCTCAGACATAACTCTGCTGTAAAAAACTGCATATGCTGGTTAGGTATGTTTTGATGCTGGGATGCTGGTTTAAGCTGGTCCTTTGCTGGTTTTTTGCTGGTTTATGCTGGTTTAAGCTGATCCTTTGCTGGTTTATACTGGTCGTTTTGCTGGTTTATGCTGGTCCTTTGCCAGCACGTGACCAGCATTAACCAGCTAAAAGGCCAGCATAAACCAGCAAAGAACCATCATAAACCAGCAAAGGACCAGCTTAAACCAGCATCCCAGCATCAAAACATACCTAACCAGCATATGCTGTTTTTTTCGGCAGGGAACAAACAGAGTTTTTGTAAACTGTGTGTTTTTACTTATGTGTATTTTGCAGTTTAAGCACAATAAGACATGGAAGCACTTAGTGTAGTACTCACATGTCATGTGACAGCCTGTTTAAAATAAGTCTATAATTCTACACATTCATATTCTCCCACATGATGTTCTTTTTCGACAGTCTTTGGTTCTCACACACACACAGGCTCGTACTTCAAACTAAAGATGCCTCCTAATCTGATCTGTAGACTCCGGTCTGTCCTAACCACATTCTTACATGAGAGCATTGCTCTCTATCCAGACAAATCAAATCAGCTACTGTAAATGAACAGTCAGAGTGTATGTGCTCTTTACAAATATCCCCTCCTGAATGGAAGAGTTTTGATAAATTCATTTGCTACCAATAGCGGCTATCAGTGGAGTCTACCGAAGATAATTTAATTGCTCTCAGAGTTTGAACTGATTTGAGGTGTGAATAGTAGTGCTTTTCATATACTTCATCCCATCAGATGGGCATTGAGCGCACTGGAGGCAGATATGGTTGTGTGTGAGCACTGATGCATGTCTGCCAGTAGTATCACAGCCAAAAGTTTGAAAACCTAGACACATATTAACATAAAGGATAATTTTAACTTGCACTTCGTTTTCATTTTTGGCAGTCCATTTTGATTGTCTGGATAATGTCTGCCGTTTTTGTTAATATGCTTTGTGTGTTGTTTTAAAGATTTTTGCATAAAATTTAGTGCTGTCAAACAATTAATCATGATTAAGTAAAGTTTTTTGTTTACATAATATATGTATGTGAGTAGTGTTTATTTATTATGTACATATAAATAGACACATACAGTATATATCTTAAAAATATTTACATGTATATACATTTATATATTTTTATTACATTTTATAATATATATAAATACACTGTTTAAAAAAATAAAGGGAACACTAAAATAACACATCCTAGATCTGAATGAATGAAATAGTCTTATAAAATACTTATAAAAAGCATCCGCCAACTCCTGGAAAGTCTGTGGTGCAACATGGCGTTGGTGGATGGAGCGAGACATGATATCCCAGATGTGCTCAATTGGATTCAGGTCTGGAGAA
>JAUMHE010000063.1:14994917-15010939 GCA_032359235.1 Enteromius mattozi | reverse complement strand
TATTCCATTTGCACAACAGCATGTGAAATTGATTGTCAATCAGTGTTGCTTCCTAAGTGGGCAGTTTGATTTCACAGCAGTGTGATTGGCTTGGAGTTACATTGTGTTGTTTAAGTGTTAGTTAGTTAAACATAATTAATATACACCATACACACTCATATATTATGAAAACAAAAACTTAAATTTTTCAGTATGTGATTAATCGTTTGACAGCACTAATAAAATTGCATTTAACAGATGCAAACAATGTAAAGTTTTTGTTATTATTTTTTACAAATATATTAAACAGTTGGACAAATAAGCAGCTATACAATGAAATTGTTGACTGAAAATGTACAAATATATAAATTATTTTTTAAAATCAACAAAAATATATTTTACTGATAGATTCAGCAAATTTTCAACTGTTATTCAGTTTATTTCTGTTCTGTTTGGTTCCATTCAATTTGATTTAGTTCCTGGAAACTATTTCTAGCTTGTTTTCAAACTTTTGGCCACAATTTTTGATATATCAGTTCTCTGATGACTTGTGTGATGGATATTAGCCTCTCTAAATCCATCTTCCTTTTCTTTCTGTCTGTTGCAGATGGCTGTCCAAACCGATGTAATGGAAATGGACAGTGTCTGCTGGGTCAAAACAGCTGGCACTGCGAGTGCAAGACTGGATGGAGGGGCTCCGGCTGCAATGTCGCCATGGAGACTTCATGTGCAGACAACAAAGACAATGAAGGAGGTGAGAGATCTTTTGTTGACTCTGTGGGAACTTTGTGACAAAGATTGTACGTGATTGGAACAGCCACACGTGCACAGGAACAGATGCTGTGTGTAATTTCTGTCATTTCAGGAACAGCTGCTGTGTGTTATTTCTATGAGTATTTTATCTAATTCCAAACAGAATTATGTAAAAAAAAAAAATTACAATCTGCAGATATTTAAACAGGTAGTCAAAAACCAACCACAAACAAGTGAGTAAAAAGTTGCTTTTTATGTCAGACAAAATTTGATAACACCACAGTGAGCTTAAGCTGCATGATGGAAATTTTCCAAATTTACAACAAATTACACACTGTAGCTTTAATGTATTTTGTGCTCTAATGGGATGAGAGTACACTAACCAGATGTGGCAACTTTTTGTGTGTATCTATACCTCTCCTCACAATTCTTGAATGTGTAAGTTTCATAGGAATAAGCTAACCTTTTCTCAGAAAAATAACTAGAGCTGGACTGTTGGCTTTCATCTGAAATGGCAGGTTAAAAAAAGCAAGTCAGATGTTCTAAGTAATTGAATTCAAAGCCTAAAGGTGAGGGAAAGAAGAAAGCACTTTTCGAACTCTTTGGTAAATGAATACTGGAACAGACAAAATTCAAATCCAACATCTTTGTGTTCAAAACCTACAAGAACACTTTGATGAAACAGCCTCTTGTTCAACAGATTAAGAATGTTTGCCTTTTTTGAACAGAGAACGAGATGAAGAGAGAAATCTTTCGCAGCCTTAGGCAGTTCTGATTGATTGTGCGCCATTGTAATATGACATTACTCATCACACCGCTGTTTTCTTTCTTCTAGATGGTCTGACTGACTGTATGGATCCGGACTGCTGTATCCAAAGTCCCTGCCAGAACAGTCCACTTTGTAGAGGATCCAGGGATCCCTTACAGGTCATCCAGCAAGGCCAGCACCCTGAGCAGAAAGTCCGCTCTTTCTATGACCGTGTTAAGATGCTAGTGGGCCGGGACAGCACACATATAATCCCTGCAGACAATCCATTTAACGCAAGGTAACTTGCTTTACTGCACACAACAACTTGGTAAATGTCAAATCTCTTGCATCGTACGGCAGAAGAAAAATGAAATATCCACTGAATTGCACACAATTTATGCTATGTCTGTTGAGAGAAAATTGAGTGCTGGGATAGTTATTGTCAGTTCTGTGTTATTTTGTAACCCCAGAGCTATTTTTGAGGAACTGTATCGATTGTTGTCAGTAGCGCTACAACACCTTCCGGTCTCTTTCTTGGAATAACTGACAGATGTGTTGGCTAATGGGAAATGTATGGGATTTTTTTTGACAGCAGTTGTTGGATTGATGGTATTGCTTTGGATTTATTGGTTATCGGGCAGCTGATGTTGTCTTGTTTGTTCTGTGTTCTCCAGTCTGGCATCACTGATCAGAGGTCAGGTGGTGACGACAGATGGAACCCCGCTGGTGGGAGTTAATGTGTCGTTCGTCAAATACCCGCAGTATGGATACACCCTCACACGTCAAGATGGAACGTAAGTTTACCGTAGTACTCATCTCATCCACAGTTGTACACACAGAATCGACTTGGTAGCAAACCGGATGCAAAAATGCAATTTACATTTTAATGTAACTCTAATTGTTAATTGGAAAAGTAGTTTATTAGGCTACGTTTGAATGATGTGTAGACACCTTTGTTTAAATGTTGTAAAAATGGCTTAATGGATGGTGTCTTGCGGCCATTTAAATTTAAAGTCACACTCGTCAGTTCAAAGGAAGCCAATTCTTCCGTTCTGAGTTTTGGCCAACCCTGGGATCTACTGTACACATCCAAACAACCCTTTCCCCTCTGAAACACTTTGATTATTTCTGCCACCAAGCCTTATTTTGTGACTTACTTGTTTACATAAGCTTCTAGTCATTTAGAGAGCTACATGCTAACTGAACAAATCTTTATTAGATTCATTTAGAGCCGAGTAAACTCAGTCTTTTGAAATGACTGCAATCTATCAAAACAATGAATTATCCCTCCTAGAGAAATTGCATTTTTAATGGTAAAAACATTCAGAATGTAATGACGCTATCAATAACTGAGAATAACAAAAGTACATATTTGTTTTTTGTTTTTATTTTGTACTTTGATTGCTTCACCCCCCCTTCCCCTTCTTCCTGCTCTGTGTCATTAGATTTGACCTCATTGCCAATGGTGGAGCCTCTCTCACCCTTCGATTCGAGCGTGCTCCGTTTTTGAGTCAAGAGCGCACAGTGTGGCTCCCGTGGAATATTTTCTATGCCATGGACACGTTGATGTTAAAGACCGAGGAGAACACCATCCCGAGCTGTGACCTCAGCGGCTTTGTGAGACCTGATCCTGTGGTGGTGGCCTCCCCCCTTTCTTCTTTTTTCAGTTCCAGGCCAGGAGAGAGGTCCATCATTCCAGAGACACAGGTATGATGAAATCCTCACTTCCTTGAAACATTCATTACTGGAATTAACAGATTTTCCTTCACCACTCTCTCTTTGGTCATTAAATTAGTTGACAGGTTGTTAACCTGACGAAACTCACAGGTCATCCCTCTTCAACCGTTTTCACTCTAATTATATTCTTTTTTGCATTTCCCCTTCCTTTCATCTTTTTAGTCTTACCCCCTGACCTTCCTAATCATGTCCTATTCTTGTTTGAAAATGCCCTTTTCCTGTGACATGAAAATCATTCTTCTATCTCTCCACCAGGTTCTGCATGAACAGCTAGAGATTCCTGGTACCAATTTGAGGCTCTGTCACCTGAGTTCACGATCCCCAGGTTACCGCTCTTTGCTCAAGATCACCATGACTCAAGCCGTTGTGCCTCTCAGCCTGGTCAAAGTCCATCTGATGGTTGCCGTAGAGGGACACCTCTTCCAGAAGTGGTTCCACGCTTCACCCAACCTCGCCTACACCTTTATCTGGGACAAGACTGATGCATACGGTCAGCGTGTCTACGGCCTCTCTGATGCAGTGGGTAAGCAAACACAATTAATTGTGACTGGAGTGGTGGCTTTGTTATTAGCACACATGCTCCAAAACAAAGTTATTATTCTCTTGCAGTTACTGTTCCTAAAAAAAACATAATGTTTTGTGTAATTTTGACTCAGGCTGAAAACGAGTTAGGCTGAAATTATTTTAAAATAGCTGTCTTTTAATTAATGCTTTGCCAATTGTGCGTTTAGACTCTGTAAGTGTCTCTTTCCTGCACACAACTTGAGCTAAGGTTGAGTCAACAATATTAATTTCTAGTTTTTAATAAATCTTTGTTCTGATGAACCAGATCTTTTAATCAATGCTGTTTTCTGTTGACGAGTGAACCTCAATAAACATTATTTGTAGCACACCTACCATACAGTAATTATAATAATCTTTCTGCTTTGCTACTTTTGATATGAAATAAAGTTTTGGATTTTTTTCTTTCAAATTATGTCAATTTTATAGCAAAATTGCACCAAACAAATGCGTTTTGCGTTATTTTATTTAACGCTGTAGCCGTCTCAGTTCAAGAAGCAAACAAAAAAAAAACAATAATCTTCCTCTTTATTACTAGTTATAGCACAGAATAAACATAAATTAACATTAGAAAGTATGTTAAAAGAAAAACTTACTGAAATATCACATCTAATGTAATCTCAAATCAGTGTTTCAAACACAGAAAGATGTGAACAGCTTGTAAACAATATCATGGAAAATTTATCTCAAGCATTTCAGTAACTTGATAGTTGGCCTTATGTGCAATTTAAATGTTTATATAGAGCTCAGTTTTTAAATGTTGATTATTAAGTATACTGACTCATTAATTGTTTATTAAATAAATTAAAATATTTCATCTAAAATAAAACTTTAACTTTTGGTTTTGTTGTTTAATTTAAAAAACATAATTTTGTTCTATTACTAACGTAATACAAAGTTATGTCTTGGTGCAATGGAACTAGGCATGACTTTCAGTTCAAATGTAAAAGTAAAAGTAAAATGTAAGTTATGTGCTGGCAAATCCATTAAACACATCTCTCAAGTGCATTAAACAGCACAAACGCTCTGTCGGCACTTGACATGGTACCCAGCCCACATTAAACTCTCCTCTTATGATCCTCTTTTGAAATGGTTAAGGTAAAGTGCTCTTATGCTTTGAACAGCTTTGACTTTGATTTTTCAAATTCGTCTTATCATACAGACATGCTTTTACTACTTTACGTAACATTAATAACAGATTATATCCAAATCACTACACACAAAATCCAACTAATCCATTATAAAAAAAAAAAAATAAAAAAAATGTCATCCTCCAGATTGGCTTATGAGACTGTGAAATTCACCTGTCATATATAAAATTTATCAATGTTTGGTGCTTGATGGGTCTTTATTTGAGACTCTGGCCGACTGTAGTGACTGTTCAGGACACACAGCAGTTAAACAGCAATGGGTAATCGGTCACTCTGCTGACTGAACACAGCGAGAGTTAACACATCAGACAGGATTTGTGCTCATGCGTGTGAACGTAGGACCCAAAGATCATTCAGCCTGACCGTCCCTGTCAGAGAAACACACAGGTTCAGAGAGCAGCCGCAGTGAGCCGAGGGAAACGCTGAAAACAGCACTTTGTCTGGTGTGACCTCCTTATAACACCCACTAATCTCTCTTTGTCTTTCCGCTGCTTTCTCAGCCTGTCTACCTTCCAGCACTCTACATCTTTTTCATTTATATTTTGAGGTACCCACAGTCCCACTCACATCTACACAGCTATAAATTCTGACCTGCCTCGTCGGTATATCTCCATATGTATTTATGCTAATGGATTCATGGAGTTGTGCTCCACTTTTCAAGAAATGGAAGGAAAGTTTTTTGTGGAACCACATATCTTGCAATGACCCTGTGGCAGCAGCACAGATCACACGGTCCTGTTGGAAAAGTGAAAGCTGAAGTCATGTCCAGCCACGGGGTGTCTGAACAAATCACGTTCACACTTTACCAAGGTGCTTTGTGGTTGTGAAAGCACCCAAGCTGTGGTGATTTGTGAAGGCTTGCCCAGAACCTGATATGTCCTACTTCTGCCCAGCAGTCCGCAAACAGAAATGTTGTGATGATTGTTGCAGGGTCATTTATAGCTTACAGTCGCCTCATATGTGTGTCTCTAAGTGCTGAATTTTTATTGTTTCTCTAAAGGTTCTGGCTTTTAATTTAGCATGTGGTTTTCAAATAAATATTTATATTCTCCCTCACTGTTTCTCAGCTAGACTCCCCATCCAATCTGCTTGCATTGTATGTAAATTAATCATCTCTAATATTGGCCTGTCATGTAGTTAATTAAATGCTGTTTTGATACATTTTGTGTACTCTCTTTCCCCCCCCCACCTCCTCTCTCTCTCTCTCTCTCTCTCTCTCTCTGTCTTTGTCCCCAAGTCTCTGTGGGGTATGAATATGAATCATGTCCTAGCCTGGTGCTGTGGGAGAAGAGGACGGCTATGCTTCAAGGCTATGAGCTGGAACCTTCCAATCTGGGTGGCTGGTCTCTGGACAAACACCACATACTCAACCTGCGCAGTGGTATGAGCCTCATGTTATTATACATTTTTTTTTTTTTTTTTTTTTATTTAGATGGGGCATAGCATTTGATCTCATAATTAAATGCAGTATTTACGGACCAGGTATGCATAACTTGGTAAAAGGCAGTAAACAGAAATAAAATGAAATAATATAACTCAAAGTGAACTGGAAACTAAAATTTAACTGAAATAAATGCTTAATCATTACTTAAAAAGTAATCCTAAAAGTCTCACTTAAAATTCTAATCTTGATTGTCACTGGTTAAACTGTAAAGTAACTTTTCTGGACCCGCTGAGACAGAGATTTGAGGTGAAGAGAGCACCGTCCTTTTCTGACACACAGGAAGTCTGATATGATGTGATGCCTGGCTGCTTTCAGTGGAAGAGCCTGTCATTTTGATCAATAATTTAATGTAATGGTCTGAAAATGTGGTTGTAATGTTCAGAAATGGCTCAGGTAAACAGCTTTTACTAAAAATGGTCTTTTGAAAATAGCACTTTCTTTTCCCATTTAAATGGTTATTGTTTCTTTATTCATCTGACACCAGGCATCCTTCATAAGGGCAGCGGTGAGAACGTCTTTGTGTCCCAGCAGCCACCCATCATCACAAGCATCATGGGTAATGGGCGTCGACGAAGCATCTCATGCCCGAGCTGTAATGGCCTGGCTGATGGAAATAAGCTGTTGGCACCTGTAGCCCTGGCAGCAGGCATTGATGGCAGCCTCTACGTCGGAGACTTAAATTTCGTACGCAGAGTTTATCCCAACCTCAATACCACACGCATACTGGAGCTCAGGTATTGAGAATGGAGCAGAGGAGACTTTTGTTGTTGGGCCCGTTCACACGAAGGATGATAACCATAATGCTATAATTAAAAATCATTTAAAACAAAGTAATGCTTTCAAACGATTAATCGTGATTAATCAAATCCATAATAAAAGTGTTTGTTTGCATAATACATGTGTGTAGTTTGTATATTTATTATGTATGTGTAAATATATAAACATACAGCATACATTTTGAAAATATGTACATGCATTTACATGTGTATTTTTAAATTCATAAAATTTACATTTAAATATATTTAATATATAAACATAACATATTTTTTCTGAAATATATACATGCATATGTGTGTATTAATATATACATAATAAATATACACAGTGCACACACATATATTATGTAACCAGAAACTATTATTGTGGATGTGATTAATCACGATTAATCGTTTGACAGTTTTAAAAATCATTCTAAATGTAAGCAGTACACAACTAATAACAATAACAGCTCAGGGGAACAATTTCATTGGAATCACTTTCATATTTTCCAGCTAATGATAAAATCATTAGCAGCCAATTAGAATTCATCCTGCTTTTAAAGGCTTAAGCATTTAAAGTGGCAGGCGACAAAACTGCGGCACATACTTTAAAATAAACAAAATGTTATTGTGCATTATTGTAGATGCTAATATATCATCCTTGGGGAGAATTTACTTTTACGTAGATGTAATTGTTTTTAAAATCAGATTACTCTTAAATAAAATACTCAATATGTATTTTGTCATTGAAATCATAATTGTGATTCTTGTTCGTTTCTTCATTTGCAGAAATAAGGACTTTCGACACAGGTGAGCCTTTAACCTTCTTTAATTTTTTTTTCTCTTTAACTTAAACTAAATTATTCACTGAAAATAAATATAGTGATAAAGTAGCGCACTACGCCTAATTGCATAAATGCAGCACTGACTCAGTAATGACCTAATTTTTCATAGTAACAACCCGACTCATAAGTACTTCCTGGCCGTGGACCCAGTCTCTGGGGCTCTGTTCATCTCTGACACAAATTCTCGGCGAATCTACAAGGTGCGATCGCTCACAGGGGGAAGACTGCTGGCCGACAATGCCGAGGTGGTGGCGGGCACAGGAGAACAGTGCCTGCCCTTTGATGAGAGATGTGGGGACGGGGGCAAAGCTGTAGAAGCCACTCTCATGAGCCCCAAAGGTGAGGTTGAAACATTGAAGAAAACCAAAACAGATGCTAGATCTTATTGCTTATTGTATGGGTTATCCCCTTCACATCAGATGAAATCACACTAACGTCTTCACATGTGTCTGTCTGAGGTGAAGAAATGTTTCTGCAGGCTGTCTTTACATCTGCTTCCTTTGTAGCAGTGACACCTAACATGGATAAAAAGAGCCTTATCCTCCAGCTACTTCCACAATCACAGAGAACATTCAACCTTAAGCTATTAATTAATTTCTGAATGTGCTATGGGGAGCGAGAGTCTCCGGCTTCGATAATCGGAGTCTCTTGGTATTCTCTCTCTCCCTGTCTGTCTCTCAAAGATAATGTTACTTAATATGGTGGCTCTTTTAACTCTCATGTTACAGTTCAGAGCTGTAAGCGAGAGTATTTCTGTATTATACAGCCCTGGTGTTTAGGTAGATCACACAAAAGGAAAAATCACAATGAGTTCTATTAAATATTTTTGGTGCCTGTTCTGAGTGAGATTAGGAGGAAGAGTTCTGAAGAAAATCGCGATGTAATGGAAGTACTTTATGACAGATCTTTACTTCCATATTGTTATGTATATCCAAGTGAGACAGATTTTTGCATTAAGTATTTAATTACTGATTGGATGGAGGCAGATCTGATTGAGAATTTGTAGCTTATTGTGGGCAGACTATAAGGCTACGTTCACACAGCTGCAGAATACGGTTGTCAATCCTGTTTTTGAATCCTTAATACGGTTACGTTCACACACAGTTCGGTTATTTACGGGTGTGACAATCGCATTCTGTAACCGAACTCACACCTGTCAAGTTTCCGGACTCACAACCGCATTCTCAGAACACAGGCGCTGTGTGAACGGAACAGGACTGGACAACTAGTTGTCTGTCACGTCATACACTATGAGAGAGAGCCGCTCTACTGCACAAACCCGCGTCTATGGTGTAGTGCGTGTTTTCATGTGTGTTTTTGGTAACTTACAGTGACGGAGCAATGAGCTGCGTGTAGTCTGAAAGTTTTATCCCGTCAGTTTTCCACCGGAGCCGCACCCCAGTCAGTTTTGTGTTCTGCGCGCATTGCGCGATTCAAATGCTCCTCTCTCCACTCAAATGTAAAAGCTGTTGTCAGTTAATCTTGAAGAAAGAACTTGCGGCTAAATTGGACTCTTGTCGTGTCTAACTTTCAGTTTATGGACGTCGCCATCTTTTATATTACTTTGGTCACTGTCGCTATGGTTACTGGTAAGGAATACGGGCTTGACTCCCATTCACGTTCATACAGACAGAATTCTAAACAACTGAAAGCTGCTGTGTGAACAAACATTTCGAGACTCACACCTGTAAAGAAAACATGGTTGTCAATCCTAAATACAGGACTGACAGGACCGTATTCTGCTGCTGTGTGAACGATTGGAAGTCTTAAGATGTGATCTCAACAAGGTCTCACATCACCAAACTCTAATATAATGCCAGAGAACTCCATACAAACTTCAGTATTTCTCATCTATATTAATTTTATAGCTGTACACACTATCACTGTATGTCAGCGCTTTCATTTGTATCTGTTTTCCCTCATAAACTGTTGTAAAAGAGCTCGGCAATTACATTTTCCCCTGGAGATTCTCTTTAGCTTGTGTTATATATAAACAAATTACTTTTTTATTGGGTTTATACCAGTTCATGACCAAAGTTAATGTTAATGACCAACTAAATAGTAAAAAAAAGAACAGTTAAAAAAATAACCACCTATTCAATCTGCTTTCATGGATTCTGCATGCACCCAATGTTCAACGTTCAAACTGAATTTAGTTCAAACTGGAATTGAAGCACAACATACTCAACCAAAACAAATATAGCAACGAGAAAGGAAAAGATAAAGGTACAATGATAAGTTGGAGCAGGTTTTAAAAGTGAAATCCAGGTTTGGTGTAAGGAAAAAATAGCCAGTCTGACACCAAACTGTCAAGGATGTCACATTGTCACATTTTCTGTATGTGACGTTGAATTTGAGCTTCTGGAGAGAGAGAGTAGAGAGGTGACAGACTACACAGGCCTCATTACCGATTCCCAAATGACTTCACAGTGAAAAGGCTCAGTCAAGTGCACTCAGTATCTCCCCTCATGCTATTTGTCTCGCCGTCTTTTTGTTTAAACCCCTCTGCATCATACACCTACACAGGTCCATTCTATGAGCATCTTCTTGTCAGCCCTTCCAGATATTCTCGTCTGCTCTGCCTTCAGTGTCTGATAAGGAGAATTGATGGCTTGACACAGGAGTGATGCTTGATGGACGTGTATTATTTGCTAGCTTAAATAGGACAGAGGCTTGGGAGAGAAAGACGAATTGAGCAGAGCCTGAAGATAAACTTAGAACAGGTTGAAACCAGATCAAAGATCCACTCGCTCTGATCATTAAGAACAGCAGAAGACAAAAATAAACGAGTCTGACAGGCCAAGGGTTTGTGGGTTTGCATCACCCCTGAACTTCCTGCTTGACTCTTTATCTGTTTTTTTCTCTTTTCAGGCATTGCTGTAGATAAAAATGGGCTTATGTACTTCGTGGATGCCACCATGATTAGGAAGGTGGATCAAAACGGCATCATATCTACTCTCCTGGGCGCCAATGACCTCACTGCTGTGCGCCCACTGAGCTGCGATTCCAGCATGGATGTCAGTCAGGTCAGCAAGCCTACAGCCCACATTATAAATTATTTGCAGGCAGAAACAGGGACTCGTAAGGTTCATTTGATCGTAAAATAAAGTCCTTTAAATCCTGAGTCTTCAAAACAGAGCTGAAAGTGCAGATATGCAAGTATTAATTATGTCTAGCAGGCTTGCAAAAACTTGATCAGAAGCCCAGAAGCTTAATTTAAAAACTTTAAATTATTTTTTATCCAGGTACGCTTAGAGTGGCCCACCGACTTGGCAGTGAACCCCATGGATAACTCTCTGTATGTGCTTGAGAACAACGTTATCCTGCGCATCACAGAAAACCACCAAGTGAGCATCATTGCGGGGCGTCCCATGCACTGCCAGGTGCCTGGCATTGACTATTCCCTCAGCAAACTGGCCATCCACTCTGCTCTGGAGAGCGCCACAGCTATTGCCATCTCCCATACGGGTGTGCTCTACATCGCCGAGACGGACGAGAAGAAGATCAACCGTGTGCGACAAGTAAGCACCAACGGAGAGATGTCGCTGCTGGCTGGCGCTACGTCAGAGTGCGACTGCAAAAACGACGTCAACTGTAACTGCTTTGCAGGAGACGACGGATACGCTACGGATGCCAACCTAAACTCTCCCATGTCCCTGGCAGTCTCACCAGATGGCACACTCTACATTGCAGACCTCAATAACATTCGGATCCGGGCTGTGCGCACTAACCGACCAGGGCCTTCAGCACTGGGCCGTTACGAGGTGGCGTCCCCTCAAGAGCAAGAGCTGTATGTATTTAACGAGGAGGGCCTCCACCTACAGACCATCAGTCTTGTAACGGGTCTGCCTCTCTACAACTTCAGCTACGGCCCTGATGGAGAGCTGGCCACTGTGGTGGATAACTGCAATAATACGGTGAAAGTACGGAGGGACGGGGCAGGGCAGGGTGGTGCAGGACTGCTCAGACTCGTCCTGCAGCCTGAGAATCAGGTGGTTACGCTGGGACTGGATCCTGCAGGAAGCCTGCGCTCCATCTCTGCTCTCAACCAGGAGATCGTTCTGCTGGGATACAATGGAAACACTGGTTTGTTGGCTACCAAGGCTGATGAGACTGGCTGGACAACATTTTATGAGTAAGTTGGCATGTGTCTGTGATTTATGCGTATTTAAATCTTTGTATATGCATGAAGCACTCAACAGAAGTCTTATGCAGCATTGTCATCAGGTTCCGATCAGCTTAAAAACATAAGCAAATTAATGACAAACATTTACTTTTAAATAAAGTGTGTCAGTAAATCAAAACATGTACATTAGTTGATGATAAATATTGTTTAACAAATATTTGCAGAGACAGGTGTGTGAAACTCTGTAAATTATCATATCCTACACTTATAGTCAAACTTTTTTGCACGTTGAAAAATAAATACGACCTCATGTTGTGTCAATCACGTTAACACACTGCCTCCAAAACTTTTGTCCATCAGAAAAAAAATTCAGATCAGGTTCGATTTTCTGCGTTTTTAGCATCCGTACGAAGCATTTTGATAGGAAATTATGACAAATACGAAATGAAAAAAATTATATGAAAATTTCAGATTCAGTGTGCAATGGTGTTTCGAAAAAAAAGAAAAAAGATTGAAAGTATTTTTAGCATAAATTATATTCATTTCTTGAGCTTTGCCATAATGGGAATAAATTAATTTTTTAAAAATATGTTCAAATAGGAAAATGTTTTTAAATTGTAATAATATCTATCAATATTACTATTTTTTATTACTATTTTTGTCAAATAAATGCAGCCTTGGTGAGGTTAAAATACCTTTTAAAAAACATTTAAAAATATTACTAACCTTAAACTTTTGAACGATAGTGTGTCATGGAACAACTTTTAGTTGAAAGCTAGAGATATCCAGTAGGAATATCCGTTATTTGACTTTGAAAAAAGTGCTGGATAAATTCCTCTCTTTCCTGCAGAGTTCAGTTGCATCCCAGCAACACACCTGCCTGTAATTTCCAAGGGAACCTGAAGATCTTGATTAACTTTTTCAGGTGTGTTTGATTAGAGTTGGAACACTCTGCAGGAAAGTAAATCTCCAGGAACAGGACAGCACAAGCTTGCTCCTGAGAATGCAGAATTCCCCACACTCCGCTGCTCTGGCACACACATCAGCCAGACTGTGACAGATCTGTGGCAGGATCCAGATCTGCTCCCTAATGTAATGATACACAGAGAGAGAGAACGAGAGAAAAAGACAGGGATAGCACTGAAACTCTATAGGATGATTGTCTAGAGAACACAGTTTTTTGGGTTTTTTTTTTTTTTTTTGAGATGGTCAAAGATTGGGTACAGTTATGTCTGTCTCCAGTGCTTTACAAATATGTATTTGAAAATGGATTTTGCTAACATTTAGTGTATCTTAAGGTATGACAGTGAAGGAAGACTCACCAATGTGACATACCCCACGGGCATGGTTACAAGTCTGCATAGGGAGATCGAAAAATCCATCAACATTGACATTGAGAGCTCCAACAGAGATGATGACATCACTGTTATCACAAATCTTTCGTCGGTAGAAGCGTCTTACACTGTTGTGCAAGGTATGTCCCCTCACTAGTCGTTTGAATTTGTATTTTGGGTTTCAGAAATCATTTTTGTAAAAGATTCCCTGCTCAGCTTGGTTGGTTTCATATTTGGTTTCATTTTGAACTTAATTGTTTTATATAGCATTGCATACGAACTTACTCAGCAAGATACAAATACCTCCGACATCCACGTGGGAGTCTGGAAGCCAAAGTACTGTATGATTCAGTGCAGAAAACACCATTTGTTTTCGCTCTCATGCCTAGCGCACCAGTTGTGTTTTGCCGTGATGCATATGATTCGAGACAAATTCATTACCTTATCCCAAGCAAATATTCACTGTCTTCCATCTGCCCTCAACCACAAACCCCACTCTCCCAAAGCTTATTTCATCTGTTAAGATGAAAGGACATAAAAACAGAGCGAGAGAGCAACAATGTTTTACTTCCTTCCCACGGCAGACTAAACCAAAAACTCAAACTTCAATACAACCAGACGTAACACAGGATGAGGGAGGAAGCTTCTGATTGAATTACAGAAGATTTAGTCCAAGGAGAACGTTCCTCAGATCACGCTTTTGAATCTAACCTTGACACGCTCATGGGGCGAATAATAAATTGACTAAACGCCTCTAAAAGGTTCCGTATAAATGATAAACTATATTATCTCAAATTATGAACGTACCTTGTGCTCATAAATTAGTTTCATGGTTTGTAATTTATTTATAGTGTATGTTCTGAAGCATAATAGATGTTTGTGGCACTCTGAAACAAAGGGATTTGAGGCTTCACATCATTTGTTATAAACAAAGCACTGCTCTTGTTATCTTTTATGATCTTAAGACAGACAGCCAGACTGTTCTTGAGCTGATGAATGCCCCGCAGCCCTTTCATGAGTTCAGAATAAATCAAGCCTTTTTTGTAGTTGTCGTTTTGTACTCTTGTCATGTTGAAAATTTGTAATGAAATATTTTTTGTTATTAATTTCATGGTAATTTAATGTCACTCTATTGCCCCCTGCAGATCAAGTACGGAACAGCTACCAACTGTGTAACAATGGCACTCTGAGAGTAATGTATGCCAATGGGATGGGCATCAGCTACCACACAGAGCCCCATATCCTGGCAGGATCAGTGAGTCCCACCATCGGCCGCAGGAACATCACCCTTCCCACTGATAACGGTCTGAACTCTATTGAGTGGCGGCTGCGCAAAGAACTGTCCAAGGGCAAGGTCACTGTGTTTGGCCGGAAGCTTCGGGTGGGCACTCGCTCTAAGATTTTAATATCATTACTGTAATACATTATTTTGTACACATTGCAAGCAAAGAATCCTGCTTGATCATGAGGTTTTCATATTAGATATTTGTGCAATTTGCAGGCACATGGACGCAACCTCCTGTCAATAGATTTTGATAGGAACACAAGGACGGAGAAGATTTATGACGACCACAGGAAGTTCACACTGAGGATCACGTATGATGCCCAGGGCAGGCCAGCAATATGGCAGCCGAGCAGCAGCCTTGCAGTAGTGAATGTTTCATACTCCAGCACAGGCCAGCTAGTGGGGCTGCACCGAGGGAGTATGAGTGAGAGAACGGAGTTTGACCCACAGGGCCGAATCCTCTCACGCTCTTTTGTTGATGGAAAGGTCTGGAGCTACAGTTATCTGGACAAGGTGAGATTATTGATTAAAGTGAGATTAGGGTAAAGATTCATTTAGAATTTTGAAAAAGATTTTTGTTTGTTTGTTTTGAAAGTTTGAAATATATATTGAAAATGTAGGTAGAATAAAATATTTTGTCGGATAATATACCATGAATTAGGACTTAATATATATGTTTAACTTAATATTTCTTGCTATTTTTAACTTAATATTAACTTAATATTTAATTCAAAATAGCGAGATTTAATCTTAGAACAGTGAGGGACAATAATAATTAAACTGTTAATAATTAATAATAGTGTAAATAATAATGATAGTTATATACTAATTATTAATAAACAAAATGTTGTTTAATTATAGTCCAGGTTGTTATTGTGAATTAAAACTCACAAATTATGTATGTTTACTGAACTAAAGGCTGAACTAAAATATAAATATTAGATTACAATGTTAAAAAGCAAAATTTAGTAATACAGAATTATGTGTGTATAAGTGTGTGTGTGTGTATATATATATATATATATATATATATACAGTATATGTATATGTGTTTGTGTGTACTGTGTATATTTATGTATATTCATATTATGTATATTATGAACACCCACACAAAATTTAGAAATACAAATTATATATATATGCACGGCCGGATCAATGCACAGGCTTTATATGGCTTCAGCCTAGGGGGCCCCCAATTGGTCAAAAGAAAGAAAAAGCTTAATGTCCATTGGATTAAAATAAACATTTAAATAAGCGGACGCTGATTGGGTGAGGCAAATCCGCCTTCAGTATATAAACGT
>JAUMHE010000063.1:14980521-14994817 GCA_032359235.1 Enteromius mattozi | reverse complement strand
TAAACTGATATACAGGGGCGTGGGGGCCTACAGCAACCAGTAGCCTAGGGGCCCCTGGCCATGTTAATCCGGCCCTGTATATATGTATATATATATATATATATATATATATGTGTGTGTGTATGTGTACTGTGCATATTTATGTATATTTATTATAAATTAACATTTAATGTATGTGTGTGTATATATATATATAGGTCTAGGTCTGACAAATAAAAATTATATTGTGACATAGCAAAAATGTTAAAAAAAAAAAAACTTAACAACAACATGTAAAAGAATGTGTCTTCATTCTTAGAGTTACAAATAGCATGAGCTAAAATAAAAAAAACAACAACTTTTTTTTCACAATATAGGACATATTGATACATCAGCTACCCATATACACTAATCTACACCAAAAATACACATTATATTACATAATTCCTTCTGTAAATCGAGTTGTAAATTACTTTTCCAGCATTTAGTGTGGAAACTCTTGATACATGATTTAATTTTGAATTATGACAGCTTGTTAAAGATGTTGTTGCTAATTAATATCAACGTGATAATGATGTTCTGAAAATATTTCTCTCCACAGTCCATGGTTCTACTCCTGCAGAGTCAGAGACAATACATCTTTGAGTTCGATGCATCTAACCGCATCACGGCTGTCACCATGCCCAGCGTTGCCCGTCACACCATGTTTACTCATGTCTCCATCGGCTACATCCGCAACACCTACAACCCGCCGGAGAGCAACGCGTCCATCATCTACGACTTCAGTGAGGACGGACGCCCCCAGGCCACCTACTTCCTAGGAACCGGCCGTCGCGTGCTCTACAAATACGGCAAGCTGGCCAAGCTCTCTGAGATCTTGTACGACAGCACAGCCATTACCTTCGGCTATGACGAGACAGCCGGCGTGCTAAAAATGGTCAACTTGCAAAGCGGTGGCTTTTCGTGCACGATTCGCTATCGTAAAATGGGTCCCCTGATTGACAAGCAGATCTACCGCTTCTCGGAAGAAGGTATGGTGAACGCGCGCTTCGACTACACCTACCACGACAATAGTTTCAGGATCGCAAGCATGAAGCCAGTAATCAGCGAGACGCCACTTCCTGTAGATCTATACCGCTACGACGAGATCTCCGGAAAAGTGGAGCACTTCGGAAAGTTTGGCGTCATCTACTACGACATCAATCAGATAATCACCACTGCCGTCATGACTCTCAGCAAGCATTTCGATGCTCACGGCCGAATCAAAGAGGTTCAGTATGAGATCTTCCGCTCTCTCATGTACTGGATGACAGTGCAGTACGACAACATGGGAAGAGTAATCAAGCGAGAGCTAAAAATCGGCCCGTACGCCAACACCACGCAGTACCGCTACGAATACGATAATGACGGACAGCTCAGTGGTGTGAAGGTGAACGATTGGTCTACTTGGCGCTACAGCTACGACTTAAACGGCAACCTACACCTGCTTAACCCGGGTAACAGCGCCAGGCTCATGCCGCTTCGCTATGACCTACGAGACCGCATCACGCGACTGGGTGACATCCAGTACCGTCTGGACGAGGACGGTTACCTCAGCCAGAGGGGCGGAGATGTGTTTGACTACAACTCTAAAGGCCAATTGGTGCGCGCCTATAGCCGTGTAGCTGGAGGATGGAGCATCCAGTACCGTTACGATGGACTCGGGCGCAGGGTGTCGACTAAGAACAGTCTGGGTCAGCACCTCCAGTTCTTTTATGCTGACCTGAACAACCCGACTCGGGTCACGCATGTGTTCAACCACTCCAGCTCGGAAATCAGCTCTTTGTACTATGACCTGCAGGGCCATCTGTTTGCCATGGAGGTGAGCAGTGGGGAGGAGTATTACATAGCCTCGGACAACACCGGTACGCCACTGGCTGTCTTCAGCAGCAACGGGCAGATGATCAAACAGGTGCAATACACCGCTTATGGGGAGGTGTACCACGACTCCAACCCTGAATTCCAGCTTGTCATCGGCTTCCACGGTGGGCTTTATGACTCACTAACCAAGCTGGTGCATTTCACACAGAGAGACTATGATGTTTTGGCGGCCAGATGGACATCGCCTGAATACACCATGTGGCAGAAGATTGGAAAAGATCTGGCACCCTTTAACCTGTACATGTTCAAGAATAACAACCCTCTCAGTGACATGTTGGATGTCAAGAATTATGTCACGGGTGAGAACTTATAATTGGGTGTCGTTGCAGTATAGCCAATTAGTTAATTAGTTAAATGTTACATGTTAATTAAATGCTGGTATGGGTTTATAAAATAGTGTAGTTAAATATTTATATTTTTGCAAATGTTCAGTCATATGGAAATCAACTTTATATTGAAAGAGTGTATAAAACAAAGATGGCCTACTCTTACATATATGAATAGGAAAATATGATATATGAAATATATAATAGTTTATGAATACATACTACCATTCAGCAGTGTGGGTTTTTAAGAAATAATTTTTATTCAGCAAGGACACATTAAATTGATCAAAGATTTATTAAAAATTATTAAAGATTTATATTTCAAATATCAAATATGCCTAATATATATTATATTATTTTATTATTTTACTTATTATTAAATTATTTTATTATTTTATTACTTTATTTTGTTGTTTTACTTATATATTATATTAAGTTATATATAATCCATCTTCAACTAATTGTAATATTTCGCAATATTATTATTATTTTTTTTTATTATTATTATTTTTAATTGCATTTATAAATATTGCATTTGTAATTTGTTATTTATTTACTTTCTAAAGCCAAATTTTGTCTTTCTCTGCAACTAAATGTCTTCATTTGGTCTATTTTCTCATCAAACATTTATAATGTTTACCATTATTTATGATATACTTTTATTTAGATTTTTACTATTATTTCATTTAGATGGCCCTATAATCAGTTAATTGTATTGCAAATCCCAAAAGCTTAAGCTTAAACTCCTTTTCTATGTATTTTCCATTGCAGATGTGAAGAGTTGGCTGGTGATGTTTGGCTTCCAGCTCAGCAACATTATCCCAGGCTTTCCCAGACACACGCACTATTTCGTGGATCCACCTTATGAGCTCCTCGCCAGTCAAGAAAGTGAAAACGGGCAGGTGAGCCACCACACAAATACCATAGTAAATCCTCATGGGAATAACTTCTGTATTTCCAGTTTGGACTAGGTGATCTAACTTGCATTTACCAAGATCTTTTATTGTCTTCTTGCAGCTAATAACGGGAGTTCAGCAGGAAGCCGAACGGCACAACCAAGCATTCATGGCTCTGGAGGGACGGCTTCTTGACAAAGAGCGTAAGACCAAACATGAGAAACAAGGCCACTGGTTTGGCACGAGTACCCCCATCATTGGGCGAGGGGTGATGCTGGCGGTGAAAGAAGGCCGTGTGGTCACAGGGGTCTCTAGCATGGCCAGCGACGACAGCAGGAAGGTGGCTCTGGTGCTCAATAATGCCATCTACTTAGATGGGACGCACTACACGCAGGATGGCTGTGACTGTCATTTCTTTGTAAAGATCGGCTCAGCTGACAGTGACCTACTAGCTTTGGGACTCACCAATGGACGCAAGGCGCTGGAAAGCGGGATCAATGTGACGGTCAGCGGGCGCTCGCGAAGAGGGGTCACCGTCGAGTTCCGGGTTCCGGCGCTTTCTCTGAGCGTGCGCTACGGGTTGGCGTCGGATGTCCTGGATGAGGAGAGAGCCCGGCTGTTGGAGCTGGCACGGCAGCGGGCGCTTTCGGGAGCCTGGCTGCGAGAGCAGCAGAGGGCCCGGGATAATAAGGAGGGAAGCCGCTTATGGACTGAAGGAGAGAGACAGCAGCTCCTTTCGACAGGGAAAGTGCAGGGGTACGACGGGTACTACATTTTACCCGTGGAACAGTATCCTGAACTAGCGGACAGCAGTTTCAACATCCAGTTCCTGAGACAGAATGAGATGGGGAAGAGGTAACAGTCCAAAGGGTTTGTTATCCCGTTTCTTTATATTAGGCTATCTCTCCGCTTATACCTTTACCGTTTTTTTCTCGATCTTTTTCTCTCTCTTGCTCCAACTTTCTCTTTTTTTCCTCGCTTTATTTCCGTTATCTCCTGAACCCACGGAGAATAATCGAACTAATGGGGAAACTCACTGAACGCTGCAGGGACTTTTAAAAGAAGAACATTCAAAAACTTTGTTAATACTGCCTCTGGCAAAAAAGAACAATTTGAAAGACCTCGTCTTTGTTTTTCAACAATGGACGTCAAAAAGCACTGATAAACTGAAAAACGAAACAGAGCTACTGTTGCTGAAATACGAAAAATCCCCTTTTTAAAAAAGAATAGATATTTTTACCCATATTTTTTGGGTTACCGAGAGGATGTTGGTGCCAGATGGTACGCTTGTGATCGTGTGATCTGGATCGGTGAGGTGCTGCGAGTCTCACGCGCCGCTAGAGAGGCCCAGTCTCAACGTCAGAACTGAGGAGTAACATCCGCAACGAGAAATGTCAGTCTCAGGCCTCACATTCTTCACAGCTAAACTGTCAATTGCCACTGCAGCAAAGTCCCATCATCTACAGACTGTTTCTTCAAGACAATTCCAGCGGAGTTAAAGTGATGAGAACATCCAAGTCTGACGTAGTTTGATTCATCACTGATAGAGAAGTACAGTACTTGCATTGTATCTGATAACAGTGAAGTTCTGAGTGTGCTTTAGATGCGATAGTTTTGTACGTCCCAGTCGCATTAGAGTAACGAGACCTTCACCAGGGCACTTCTGTATAGAGATATCAGAAAAAGAAAAAAAAAAACACTCACAGACTCCAGATTGAAAGGTTACTAGTGTCAGAAACTATTTATTTTTAATTAGTTTGTTTTAATTTTTATCATTCATAGTACTCTATGACAATCATAAAGGAGTCACCGCTTTTAGCTACAAAGATAAACGTTGATGGTCGAGTTATTTTCCTTTGTACTATATGTAATAATTTTTCATTTTTATATTAATTTAGATTTTTTTTTTTCGCTTCGAAGCAAATTCTAGTCATACACAGAAATAATTTATGTAAAGTGTTTTAAAATGGTTTATACTTTAAATAAAGTTTAAAACTGTGAAACTTGTTTTTCAAAATATATCTGTATGTACAGTGTATAGATTTACCTTTATGCAGCACAGTAGAATATTGTTCATAATATCAACTTTTATATTTCTAACAGAAGGTGGCTTGTTATGTGCAAATCAACAGCTGGTATTAAAACACTAGAATTTTGTGACACTCAGATATCACAGATGAATAATATTGATACCCCGTTTGATGTTCTGTTTGTTTAGTTTTGTTTTTATGCAGAAAAAGTTGCTGTACTAGAACCCAAACCATAGAAATGGATTCTATCCACTGTGAAGAGACTCATTATGGATGTCATGATGTACCAAATCAGTATTGAGGGGATGATTCTTACTCAAGTGAGACTCTTCTGAGACCTTACCAATAAATAGTTTAATTCATGTGAGTTCGGCTAGTCTCATGTTTTTGTAAATGTCTTCACATATGAATTGCTGCTGTGTCATGTCATTTCTCTACATCTAATGAGGTAGAGAGGGTGCTGTTCCCTTACAAAGACTGACCATGTTAAATTATACTTTCTGACAAATTACCAGAAGTTACTGTATAGTAAAACATTTATGGTAACAAAAAAGTGTGTGGTAATGCAGAAATACTACACTTTTTGGGTATGCACAATATGTTTTATTTTATATTCAACATATTCAATTGTAATATATACTCCTGACTACCAGCAAAAAAATCTTTGTCAATTAAGTATTTTTTTCAGTACATTGTTTAGAACGTAAGAAAAACTGAATCAAATTAACAGTTTTTAAAAAATTATATTTTATTCTATATCCTCTGTGGAGGACCCTAGGACTCAATTTTCTAAAAATGTTGTTTAAGGCTGATTCTCAACTATGTTATAAAATATATAACAAAATTATTTCATATACGGTTTTGGTTTATGCAATATGTGTGTAAAAATTTCCCTAAACTGGTTTTTCCATTAAACACAGTGTAACCAATTTACATATTAATGTGTTGCTGTTAGGACAGCATGTAATAAAAAAAAAGAGAGAAAAAAAAAGATTTGTCATAATGGGAGTAGCAATTGGTCAAATTTTTATAATAATATCTAATATTTCCATTCAAATATTGGTATAATTTATTTTCCTATTGAATTGCTATGTCTCCCAAAATGCATAATAAGCATGCTTTTAGTCCTGGTGTCCTCTACAGTGTCCTCTACATGAAATGATGTCCTGTTTCATAACAGGAAGTCATATTTTGATTGAAATCCCTTTAAATTTTTATGACGCACAATTTGAAAATTATTTAGATTTAAATGAGAATTACAAAATATAATTATATTTCCATAAAGATAATGGTTAATTAAAATAAATTAAAATAAAAATTAATTTTAGCTTTTAATTTTAATTTTTACTCTGAATTACAAGTCTGAGTTGTAAGATAGAAAAGTCAAAATGTCTCTGACTTTCTTTATTGAATTTTTGAGTTTACTAAGAGTTTACGTCTCAATTGCTTCAATTCTGACATTTTTTATAAAAAAATATGTAAGTATACAAATAAATAAGGTATAACAACATTTCTCCTCACAATTCAGACTTTTTTGCAAGTGCGAGTTTACAAATAATTCTCACATTAAACCCTGCACTTATGAGTTTTTATCTCACAATTCTTTTTTCTCATAATCTTAAGAGTTGAAGGAACCAACTTTAAATTTAGAGATAAAAAAGTCTCATCTTCTCTTAAGTAGCCTTCCTCACTTACTCTATACAATGTTTGACTCCATCTGACTTTTTATTATGCTTTGCAGCAGTAACAATAATCTGATAAAAGGTGTTTTATTGAAATATGTATATTATGATGAACTGCTTTGTTACACAATAAAGAATCCCAGATGGTGATTATAAGTAGTTTATAAGAATAACAACAACAATAGTTACTAGCACACTTTCTTTTGTTCATGATAACAGCAACAATAATAACAATAACAAATTATTATCATCATCATTATTATTATTACTATTATATTCATCTTGCAGTAAGCAGTCTTCTATTTTGAAGCTACGGGTCTTTTATTTGGACGTCAGCTCAAGGAGGGGCGCTTTTAAGGCGGGGCTTTTTACAAGACCACGCCTATATGCTTACAGTATGGCCAATATGAAACGGCTTTTAAAAACTTGAATGACAAGGAAGTGCTACCACCCGGTGTACTGTCTGAACGTCAACATGGCAAGCAGCGGTAAGTTTGTGTTCGTCTAAAAATATGAAAACATACAGTATATAAAGCGACGTGTGAAGCTGTTTACTGTTTCTGAGTACTGGAAATACATACCTGTATGTTGGCATTGAGCAGCTGTTGTTTTCGTAGTCAGGGTGACGGTACCCAGGTGCACCTGTGATAAACACTTCCATTATCTCTACATTTTATTACTTACAGTATAACAAGCTGAACGTTTGTGCACTTGCTAGTATCCTGCAGTGTCTGTTCTCTCATTTCCATTTCATGCATCTTCTAATATAGTGCATATCCGCTGTAGTACTCGTTATTTTCATTGCTTGTTCGCTTTAAAGAGCTTAAGAGCCTTGTGACGTAAGGATGACTTGCAATAATGGGCATGTTTATGTTTTTGTTATGATTTAATCATTATTTGCATGTGAAAACATATGGGGCATCCATACACTAAAAAATCTCAATCATAAAACAGAATTACTAACCAAGCAATTTACAAATAAATAAAATCTCGAGTAAACAACAGTATCATTTGGGTAAAGTTCTATTTTTTTATAATCAAATATTTAGCATGTAAGGTATAAAATATAAACAAACTTGAATTTTTTTATATAGTATTGTTTTATGTTGATTAGTGAGCTCAGTCAACAGTGTTTATTTCGTGACAGGAATGTAGGCGTAACTGCTTGATTGTCCTCTCTGCTGTAGATAAGGAGATTTCCTACAGTGATATCAAAGCTCTCTTGGAGAAGGGTTCAGGGCTTGTTGTGGATGTCCGCAGTAAAGCTGAGGTAGATAGAGGGCGTATTCCTGGCTCCATCCATATCCCAGGTAAGAGAGATGGACTGCTCATTGCATCATGTTGCACAAGAAGCACATTTGTAGGTGACCTAAAATGAAATACAAAAATCATGAACATCTCTAAACAGGGTGCTTGACCAAATAAAAATGTTATTGAAAACAGGTAAACATATTGTTTGGGTCTAGGTGTGCCATTTTTCCCTGTTTACATTAATTGTAGTGGCCATGTGTACTAAAAAGAGCACTTGCTGCTGCTGCTGCTGCTTTCTGTTTTTTAGTGGAAAATGTAGAAAATGACATGTCCCTGGATGCAGCTGAGTTCCAGTCTAAGTTTGGCGTAGTTAAGCCGTCTCTGGACAGCTCTGAACTGGTTTTCCACTGTCAGTTGGGAAGACGCGGAGATGCTGCCACAGAGAAAGCCAGAAGCCTGGGCTTCAAAAAGTAAGAAACTTGGCATCATGAATACTTAAACAATCACAGTTTTGCTAAAGCTGTAACAATAATTCCTTCTCTCTCTTCAGTGCCCGTAATTATGCTGGAGGCTACAAAGAATGGTCAGAAAAAGGAGGCAAGTGACAATCCTCAGAACTCGTGGAATTCCAGCTTAAATCAGGGACCTTTTTTTCATTTATACAACTTAATGCTAATCATAATAGTCATGTATTATTATTAATCATAATAATCATGTACATGCATTTTAATAAAGTCTTATGATTAAACAAATAAATATGGTCCTTGCATTTTTAACTGTAAGAAAATAGCATTGATCTGGTCTATGTAGAGGTCTCTGCAGCAAGGTAATGGGAGTTACCACATCAGGGGGTTTTTAAACCATGTTACCTGATTAGCTGTGGTGTTAGTGAAGGTAGGTTTAGGGGGTAGGGTTAGGTCAGGGGGATCATTTTGACTTTATGATTGAGAAATACCCAGCAAACACAAAACGTTTTCACAACGTTGCAATTATGTTGTAGTACAACGTTTTAAGAACGTTTTAAAAACTTTTTAAAAATAAAAAAGAATCTAACCAAAATAAAACGTTTTAGAAACGTTGTAAAAGTACCTAACTGCTACGTTTTCTTTAGGTAGTCAAAAAAACTTAAATATCACGTTTGTTTACTACGAAAATGAAACAGTCCAAACTGCAACTTTTGGGAGACGTTTTATTCAGGTATTAAAATAACGTAATCTGCACGTTGGGGGAAAAAACGTTTTGGAAAAAGTCCGTTAGCATCTCAACCGTCAGGCTAACTGTTATAAGATGTCGACTAACCGGAGACTTAGATTTTATTTTTGAAGGTTTTTGCTTATAAATCACATATTATGTCTAAATGACAGGTTTATAGTTTTGTAAATATTTTGCTGACAATATGTCAATGGATAAATGGAAGTAAACTAATTTATTTAACGTAAAAGTATAACGTTACTGTTAATCGGTGACTTCACGTAACGTTACTGGAAAGTAAAACCTCAAACATACACTACTGTTCAAACATTTATACATAAAAATACATATAAAATAAATATAAAATATATTTTTTTAATCTTGTATGTTCTACAGGGCCATTTAATTTAATTCTACATAATGAGAAAACGAGACACATATGATAATAAAAGTACTGAGCACTGTGAATGTAAGAGACTCTTGTTATATTTCTAACAATAATTGCTGTTGTTTGAATTGTATTTCACGGCGGTAAACAAGAGAAGCTGTGACAACCAGGACAGAACGCTATTCCAGATCCACCTTCCTCACCAGACTGCTCATATGGATTACTTCTACTAGCATATTATTCGTTCTCTTCAGAATTAGGTGTATGCATATATTAATCATGATTATGAACACGGATATTGCAAGAATAGGGAATGTGTCTTATTTAGGATATGAATGTTTATTGCACTTAAGCATTAAACATTTATTTCCTCCAAAACACCTACAAGCTAATTCACACTGCTATACTCCCAACAGGGTGAATACACTGACCCTACCAGTGTAAATTGACAATAATACTGTATGTTAGGTGTGAGATTTGGTGTGTTTGCTATAATTATAATACAGTACATCTATTTAAGTGACCGAGTGTGAAGCATAATTTCCCCCACTTTGTGGCAGGTGTGTTGAGGCAAGTTGGATTAAAACTCTGCAGGACACTGGTCCTCCAGGTCTGAGTTTGGGCATCCCTGTCCTAATAGAATGATAGAGTCAGGTGTGTTTGAGGAAGTTTGGAGCTAAACTCTGCAGGAAAGTGGATCTCTCAAGAGTTGACAACCCCTTTAAATTTATACAACCTTGTTTCTTTTCAATGTAGTACTGAATTCTGTGACCCAACCCCTAACTTTTTTTGCAGTGTTGATCACTATTTGTATAACCCTAGTTAAAACAATGCTCTTTTTTTGTAGCAAAACCATGGTTAATTTGTGGTTACCATGGAATTACTATAATAATCATGTTTTTTTTATTTAAATGTTCCTAACCTGCTCTCAGTACTAGACAGAATGAATGGTCTAATAACTAACTCATTAAGACATACCCTCACTGCCACCTACAGGCATAACAATGTAACCTGCAATAAAAGCACTGAAAAATGGGTAACACAATATATTTTTTAAATCAGGTATGCCGATATTATAAAATAGTATTTATTAAACAATAATAACCATTATAAACTGTATTCATTACATATTATTTAAACATGTTCTACCTGTAATTTGTGTTAAAAAGTAATCCCTTAAAATATTAGCATTATTTTTTAATGCAAACAAGTAAAAATATTGCATTATGATTATTATTGTAACTGCAATAAAATTATCTGTAACTTATTGGAATTAAATTCTTTACATTTTACAATGAAATGCTGTTGTTGTTGTTTTATTAAAAGATTTATGCACTGGAATTTATAGGACTTTATTAATGTGCTCCTATTCAGATTTTCCTGTCATTGTATTATTATCATGTTCTACTTGATGGCATATGTATGTATATGTATATATATATATGCATTTGTCTTGTTTAGGTTTTTTTTTCTGTGAACTACCCATGTCATATTACTTTTATGTTTTGTGAATAAATACAATGAGTGGATTGACTAAATTTGTGTGAAATGTAAAAAAGCACTGGTAATAAGATGAATATTCAGATTTAACACTGTAAAGAAAAAGTTTTGAGTTCAGCATGTAAAGTACCAGTTTGGACTTGGTAAGTACGTTTTTAAAACGTTGGAAGGAGACGTTTCTGCAACGTTGTTAAAAACGTATTTATCACGTTTTAAAAAACCGACATTTGTCGTATTAAATACGTAGGAGGGGGAAAAGTTATCACAACATTTTCACAACGTGAAAAAAAACGTTTTTACAACGTTGTGTTTGTACCCAGCAGTTTAAAAACGCACAGAAATTCAGAAACGCCCACTTTTGCTCTGCAGAGACCTCAATCTCATTCGGTCCTTACTGGTTCAGATTCAACGGATGATTCAGGTACATTGTTTCCGATGCATTTCCTCTTTTTTATCGCGCATGCGCATCAGCTTTCATCCTATTGCAGCAAAACTTCCACGCGAAATGTTGAAATGGTGGTAATTAATGGACACTTTCACTGATCTCTGTCAATTATTCGGGTAATAATCTGCGATTTATCCAAATATTTAGATGCAGTGTTAGATGCAGTGAGTGATTGAATCACACGTGTACGTGAAGTCGACTTTTTGTGCATGCAATGTCTTGCTAGTGTGTATGTCTGGTTTAGATGGTATGAACTTGCAGGTATTATATACCCTAACATTAAAAATGTTTCGTAATCATGATGACTAACATTAGGTCTTCATGTCTAGTGTGCCCCTCTGGGTGGGGCCGTTGCTCCACGCGGCCTCCAGACTGAAGAAGACAGACCGGATCAAACGAAAAAAAGTTTATCGTTTAATTCAGCGTCAGTTAGTAAGCATCACTTTGTATTGTATTCTTATTTGTATTTTATTTGGAGT
This sequence comes from Enteromius mattozi, assembly GCA_032359235.1. NCBI lineage: Eukaryota > Metazoa > Chordata > Actinopteri > Cypriniformes > Cyprinidae > Enteromius > Enteromius mattozi. The sequence continues at coordinate 14,982,730 of JAUMHE010000063.1, read as the reverse complement.
GATCGTAACGCAAATATTGACAGCTGAACAGGACCGGCTGCAGCACACGTGACAAATGCACGTATGTGTACCCAGCTGAGCTCAAAGAGATGGTCCGAGCAGCCTTTCCAAACGACATCTGCGACTACGAAGACCCCTGTCACCAAAATGTGAGATGTAGACCTACACTTAAGTTCTTGTTGGTTTTCATAAATTTACAGTCAGAGGTGTAGTAACATCTGCTTGACGTTTGTTGCAGGTTGTTGCCATGACTATGGATGACTTGAGAAGGATGGGGTTTTCTTGATTGAGATAAACTGCTGTTGCAGTCTAAGTGGTTTTGTACATTTAACGTTATACATTTTTTGTGTTTATGATATAGAAATGTAAGTTGTGATCATTTAAAGTGTATGTATTAATACGAAGTAGTTCGGTTTAGGCTTTTGTAACATTTTTTTCCTAAACGTGTTAATTTGTTACTGTTGTGTGTGGAGTGTTTGTTTTACTCCAATACCCAGAATTCCTTGTTTGCGTCAAAGGCTGGAGAAAGAAATCCATAAGATAAAAGGTTATTTATCCTAAAAGTTTGGTTTTTCTTATAATTTGTGAAATGTTTGTGTTGTTAAATGTGTTACCCTCATCGTGAACGACTCTGACAGTCCATCTCACTGAGTAACTGACCTGCGGGGCTCCATGACAACGCACACGAACACCACAACAGTGGAGTTATTTCCGTTACTGACTGTTTAACACAGGCAATTATAGAATTCGAGGTATGTATTGGACCTGTGTTTATTAGAGCAGTAATGCTTAATGTATATAGAGTTGCATATTTGTGCTTGTTGATCTGCGTAGGTCCCTTATCTCTCATCTTATGGCTTTTTTCCCCTCCACAAGTGTATATAAAAGTTTACAAAATGCCTCCAGAGGGGAAATCTGACATGGATCGGATTGGCATCTTTAAAGAGCTGGGATACATCTCGATAGGGGACAAATATACACCTTTTATTTACCGTAAGTGTAAACAACATTAAAGTTTAATATGAACTACAGTAGCTGGTGCAGTGCTGAGTTTAATGCATAGCGTGTCAACAAATTATACCACTAACGTCAAAATACAAGTTTCATTAAAGAAAAAAACACTAACACTTATTTAATGAAGTACAGTTTGCACCGTCTTCATCATGTTTTTAATGGATTTGGCGCCCTCAAATAATACTGGTTTTAGCCTCAATGCGCGGACAGGTTCACCTCGACAGTTTTTGAAAGGTTGTTATTCATAGTGGAGGCTTGTTGCTACTTGTTTTTACAATATTTCTCGAGTCAGTTTAAAGGCACTAAAAGTCTTTGCTTTTAACCTGTCCTGAACGTAAATCTTACGAGAACACAGTTCAACCGAGTTAAAAAGCCTTCATAGTTGACTCTTGTCAGAATGTATCAGTGTGAATAGCTACTGTATATTGATTACTCGTTTACCTAACACCCATTACAAAAATGCAATATTTGCAACACACATACATTAGGCTACTAAAACACAGCTAGAGACAATAAGCATTCTGTAACTGGGTAAACATGTACAGCATATAACATTCACGTGTGTTAATATAATATAGAAAATAAAAAAAGTTAATAATCTTGCAAAATATTTATGTGTCTGTCTCATGCATTTTGTTTGTTAATAAAAGGCCCATTTAATGACTCCGCATACAAGAACAAACAGATGCTGTCAGGAGGAGCTAAATCAAAGAGCGCGCTCCAGGTGGGATACTTCGACCCGCAGTTCAAGAGGATCTTTGAGAAAGAGGCGCTCTCAGACCCTGTCAAAATAGAAAGACAGTACAGGATACAACAGACCAAAAAGAACATAGGCAAAGCCTTTCTTCCCAGTAACGGAGAGAAAAAAACGTGAGTCCCTTTTTTCTGTGGCACGCGGCAAATTTGTAGTTATGTAGGCTATGTACACATGTATGTATGTAATTACATTTTTTAAAAAATTTAAATAGTTTTATGTGATAAAGCATTGTTAAAATACGAGAAGAAAATAGTAGTTGTAGTCTTAGTAGTCCTGTGGTCATTGTTGATGTTGTTGTGACAATGGACCAAATCTTAAAGGGATAGACCACTCAAAAATAAAAACCATTTCATCATTTATGCACCCTCATTTTATTTTAAACGTACTGGAAACATTTCTCAAAATATATTTACATGAAAACAAAAACTATTGACTGGC
>JAUMHE010000063.1:14940774-14977367 GCA_032359235.1 Enteromius mattozi | reverse complement strand
CCACTCCTTTTAAATTCAGTCCATCCTGAAAGCATCCCCAACCACAGTAAAGCAATGCCTAATGCATGTTAAAACCAGGTTAAAACCAATAGTAAAGTAGTAATCATCCGATCACTGAAACATCATAATACCTGGTGTATGTGGCTTTAAATTGGCCTTGCATTTCCCTTTATAAACTAAAACGAGGAAGTGAATAACAGAACATCAAGAAGCAATAATTGTCTAATTTGAGCTGTCCGTCACTCTAAGCAGTAGGATATACAGTAACTAGATCGTGTCCCTCAGGTGGAGTCATTCTCACTCGAGCATGGGCTTCACAGTACATTTGTCCCTCCACGAAAAAGTAGCCCTTCTGCTTCAAGTTCAAGCCGCAGTCTGAGCACACGAAACAGGCAGGATGGCGGTACTTGTCCCGAGCTTTCACCACCGGTCCACTGTGAGCCAATTGTAGAAAAACTTTGATTTAATGAAGTTGTTAAAATGCATGAATGCTTTTCATGAAAACTGGTACTATATTCTCAAAGACGACAGCATCTGTATGGTCTCATGCTGAATGCCGTACTCACACAATGCCAGTGCCACATTTATCACAGAGAGGCAGCTTCTGGAGTGAGGATGCTTGAGCTTGGGGTTTTGTCACTGGGGCTTTTACACTTCTAGTCACCATGGGTCTCGTGCCTGTCAGAGGAATAAAGAGTCTCAGATCCACTTCTGCAATGCGAAATTCTCCTTCATACTGAATCCAGACTATTAAGAGAACAGCGGGCTCTGACTGACGTCATTAGCAGGATTGTTGAGAATAGCGAAGGCAGCTCAAGTCAAATTGAGCCCGCAAAAATATTACTCCTCAAGTGCATTTGTAATTCACCAGAATATTTGCTGACATTTAAACTCTGACAACTTTATCAGTGCTGCAAGCTGTAATTAATGTTGTGTGAAGTCAGAATTGCACCAAATAACAGATGAAGGCAGCTCACCATCACTCTCCACATAGTCTTGCAGGGCCTTGAAGGATCCAGACTGACGTGGTTCATGTGGCTGCTCTTGGCTGTCCTGAAGCATACGGTACACGTGAGAGTCTTCAATGGACGTCAGGGGTTTAGGGCTGAAAACAAGTAAAGGTAGAAGCCCTCAATGTTTGTCCATGAAGTAAAAAACATAATTATGTGTTATATAAAAAAGTTAATGGCAGTGCTCAGGAGGACACATTGTGAATATTAGATGCTGGCTACGTAAACTGTTTCAAACTTTCATTGGTATAAAATAAGTTTTAAGAATGTCAACATGCTGTCAAATACCACAGTTGGTGTTGTTTGAATTGAAAAGCTATCTTAATCATTATTTAGCAGTGGAGCTACTAATTCAATGGATTTCTATTTATTTAGCATTTTCTGGCTATACGTGGTCATAATAGGTTTTGAAACTAGTCTCATAGTTTGTGGGGGGGTGGAGGGGACCCTTTGTCTTTAGTCTATCAGCTATTTTTCAGCTATGCTTCCTGTAGTAGCACAAGCTAGTAGATTTGTATGGTGGTGTAAACAAAGCTCTGGTTACCTGGGCGATGCCTGCCTGACTACAGAGGACATCTGAGCCTGCTGCAGTGTATTTGAGACATTGTCTGCTGAGTATAATGCAATGGGGGAGTTATACTGTGCAGAAAGAGCTGCCTTGGACCCGGTCGACGGGGTGCCAGGCATCTGAGCTACATTTCCCATCAGCGTCTGGGATGTAGTGTCACTGGAGTTGTGTAAGGTCAGTGTATAATAGCCAGGTGGACCAAACCAGGAAGCAATCAAATCAAAAGGGCCACACAGAGGACACACAAAAGGACAAACAAGACAGAAAAGAATGGAAGAAGTAGTTAGAGATGTACTGTGCTGCAGCTTTATAGCTGAATGAATGCAAAAGTACAAATTCTACTTTTATTAAGTGACCGTATTTCGCTACATGTATAGGGTGCTTTTGTCTAATGACCTCTTTTGGCTTGCAGATATGAAGGGCTTTGGTCTGACATTAAACTTGTGTTCGAAGTAATCAATGTCCTGTAAGACATAAGAGTGAAGATGTGAATAGACAGTTAGAGGTGAAAGGTAAAGGAACAGAAGTCCTCCAAGATCCAGCTCTGCAGGCCCAAATGTGAATATTTGTTCTGCTATAATATGCTATTGGGAAAGTATTAGATAAGAGGTTGCCCTTTCTTATCTCCAACAGAACCCAATTAACTTCTTACCATGATAATGTTCTATCCTGCTTATATTCAGGCTGCAGAAAGACTTGTGAGGACTTCTGGAGGATCAGAGTGTGTGTTAGTGGTAAGTGGGCAGCCGGTCTACAGCAAGCAGAGAGAAGTGTCTTAGTCCATATGGTTGGGGTGATCCATGTTGGCACTCACCCCTCAGGCTTTTCATGCACCAGGCCCCGGATCTGTCCTTGCAGGGCATCCTGGATGTTATCTTGAGAGTAGAGGCCTATGGGAGTGTTGTAGGTGGAGCTCACCACCTGTGTTTTGTCATCCAGACTGGCGGCAGCCACAAAGGGCTGTGCTCTTCTGTTATGACCTGTACCAATAGGTTTATACTCCTGCATGTGTAGGACAGATGGACACACTGCATACTCAAAGCCTCACACAAACACCACATTTGCATATGCATCCCCTTGTTACCTGAAGATGCTGCATACTGTACACTTATTTTCCTAATCTATTATGTTTTTTCAAGCTGTCACATTTTTCTTTGTTTTCTTTATTACACTTGCTCACCAATGGATCTTCTGCAGTGAATGGGTGCCGTCAAAATGAGAGTTCAAACAGTTAAAAAACAACACAATAATTCACAAGTAATCCACACCACTCCAGTCAATTGACATTTTTAACTTAAAACCATTGCTTCACCCTACATACAAAATACAAGTCCTTTTTTCATAATATTGTTTTTAGTAAAAATTCGGGAGATAATTATGTTTCTCTCTTATATTTCTTACAAACAGGCTCTGGTGTCAGGTGGATTACTTTTTTTTATATATATTATCAGCTGATTGAACTCTCATTCTGATGGCACCCAGTCACTGCAGAGGATCCAGTGGATTTAGCAAATTTCCACACAGGTAAACTTTTCCCGGACAAGGAAAAATCAAACAAAAAACAGCACATTTGCACAATTTATAAAGAGATATTCCACCCAAAAACGAAAATACGCTCATCGTTTATTCACCCTCACATGGTCCCAGATGTATAAGACTTGATAGATATGAAAGGTGAGAAAAATACCTATATTTTAAACTTTGTAAGACACAAACCATTCCTTCATGCCAACTGTCATGCACAAGTTTATGTGTTCATGCATGCCATCAACATCAGCTTGTTGTGAAGCTTGACCCGAGTACTGCCACTTCTTGCACAAGTTTCTCAATGTGCTTGCATAAATATTAGTATCAATATTCTATCATTGATGTAAGGTTGTATTGAAGTAGTATTAGTATTGATGTAAGAGTCTCACAGTATTCATATTTTTCTCACACACAGCTGTCGTTTTGTTAGAGATTGATTCATCACGTGGGGTTGTATGAATCACCGTTGTGTTCAATTTAAGCATTATCCCATCCATCTGCATTATTTAAAGCATCATCCCATCCATCTGCATTATATGGACTCACAAAGATAAAGTATTTTTCTAAAAAATAACTTTGTGTTCCATGAGGATGAGTAAATGATGAGAGGTTTTTTATTTTTGGGTGGAATATGCCTTTAACATGCCTCATGCACTCTAATGTTTCTTTAAAAAAAAAATCTAATTTCTTGCTGCATATTACAACCAGATAAAAATAAAGAACGGTGTATTTGTTTTTCTGTTCCGTTACACTTACTTGCTTCTCTGCCTCCAAATTGATTTTGAATGGGTTCACTTTCCCCTCTTCTATAACCTGAGGTGACCACATTTTAGTTTCTGGCCTGCAACACATTTAATGCACACAGTTATATACCGTGTACTCTCCTCCTGTGAAATCATAAAAAAAGATCAAAGAGCACTAAGGGGGATCATTACTGTGCATCAGGGCCATGACCGCTTCTAGATAGTAAAGTAACGTCAACAGACTGGCATGTACAAGCCAGATGGTTTATGGGAGGGCATTAATCACTGAGGAAAGACACATTCATCGTTGTCATAAATAAGGCTCTGTGGGTACTGATGGACACTTTCATAGCAAGCGGTAAAGGCAAATTCTTTTGGAACTCCAGCTTATGGTCCTCCCTCTGGCTGCAACTTTAAAAGGAGGTGAGAGAACCTGATGTAAAGTTGTTGAAAGATGCTCACTGCTGTTTGTAACACTATCCTTTAATGAGAAAAGCTCATGGTACCTCTCTATCTTGAGGAAAAGCTGATTGGTGGAGTCTTTGATCTTGTTCTGAGCTTCAGCGTGAGTTATACCATCAGTGGACGCTCCCTGGATGGCCAGGATGATGTCTCCTGGACACAGGTTGACTCTAGATGCCTTACTGCCTGGTGTAACCTGAAAACATAAACCAGACTTGATGCTTTTTTTGTCTAATTTCTTTATAAATGCATAAAAAATGACATGCATACACAATAACTTCAATACATCTGTTCTATAATGAGCATGTTTGACATTTCGGTAATAAAACCTTTTTTTTGTGTATATGGTAATTGGAATAAAAGGGAAATACAATGTAAATAGCCTATCAAATGAAAAAAAATCTGAATTTAAAAAAATTAAAATGCAACTAACTGAAATAATTTTAAGATGACGTACGCAAATAACTAAAACTAAATTAATAAAGATTCATTCCGAGTAAATCACATAAACAGATAACACGATTACTAAAACTAAAATAAAATGTACTAATATTATATTCATATAATATTAATCATATATAATATAATCATAAAAAAAATAACACTTTTTGTACATTCACATGTATTTAAGCTGCAAGTATATTTATTTTAATTTGGGTTTTTTTAATTGATGCTTTAAGTACACAATGTTTTAGAGTCTTAAAGCTTCTCTTTAAAGTAGCCAAAAAAACCACAAGAACAAATAAGTATAAATACAAAGAAAATGTTACTTGGACTTTAAAAGTAGTATTTAGATTAAGATTTTTTCAAGTTTACTGTGCTTCTTTTCCATCGTTTTTTAAAGTGTCTCTTTTAAGTATTTTGCAGAATCTTGTTCATCAGCGCTCCTTTCCAAAACCACAGCCCTCACGTTAAAAACTGTTCAAAGTATGATCTAAGCCACTTTGGACAAAGGTGCTTGAGCAAACTTCTGAATGAAAAGAATGGGTTTCTTAGTAGCCCTCATTCAAAGTCACTACAAGTTTGCAGCAAACTATAGAGCAGTTTAGACATAAACAGAAAGTGACAGGGGTAGAAACAATCTGTTGACCCACTGTGGTTTAGAAGTGGACTAAAAATAGCGAGCTGTGGATGTGTCAGTCAAGGGAGGGTATCGCCCTCCAGGGGAGCACAGTCAGGCCTATTGGCGGTTGATGATCTGACTGCTCTGGCATCCACCCGGTGTTTCTCTCCCCATCAACCTCTCTTTCATTAATGGAGTCTGACATCATCCCTTATTCCTCTCATCAGTGCAGACTCATTTTCTTAGGTATTCTCCTCATCCCCCTGGTCATTTATCTCATCACCTCATCCTGCATGCGGGCCTCGTTCTACCTGCCTCCTGACTCAGCTGCTCCGATACTGTATATCCCAACACTGCTGACCTTCTTCTAGTTAAGTCTGCGTCTCAAGAGGGGAAGATTTATACCAGGTCAAGTCACAACAGCTATTTAAGACCAGAGGGTTTTAGTTTTCCATCATCAGTGTTTAATGTCATTAAGATTTGTGATGTTTTATTCCTAACGCATAATTTATAGACCGATGAAGCCAGCAGAACTGTTTCCTGTCAAATAACAGTCACTCTGTAATATCTCATTTCCTGTTGCCTTTTTCGCTTTGTGCACATGACAAAACAATTACCTTTGCACTCTGTATCATATAGAAAAATGATATCACAAAATAAATATTCAATGACTTCATGTAGGAGACACTGGTTCTTGTCCATATGTGAGGCAGAAAACAAAAACTAGGCCTTATTACCCATGTAGACATACATTATGAGGATGTCTGCAAGGGTTACTCCGAAGAAAGAAGCATCCAAATGTCTCAGAATGGACACAATAAAAATGAGATTGTTCCCTTGACACTACTCAAGCAAATGAGGGATGTGTTTGGCTCAACAACAAAGATGCTCTGTTTAATAGATGGAAACAAAGGGAGCTATGAACTGAGCTGAAACCATCGAGTGACTGGTATCTGAGCGTCAGTATAAACAGAAACATGAATATAACAATTCGGTTCTTGTAAGCTATGCAGCACCTGTGTAGAAAAATCCCCAAGGTGACACACAAACCCACAAGAGAAGCATGTAAGGGCACGCTGAACATTAGACATTGTGTTCGGAGCAACATCAGGCAGAATAAATTAAAGGATAGTTCACCTAAAAGTTAAAATTCATTTACCCTTGTGTCATTCCAAACCTGTAAGGTTTCCTTTCTTCTGTGGTTTTGTCTGTACAATGAAAGTCAATGGGGTCCAAAAAAAACATCAAACCTTACTGACTTTTAAATTATATTATTTTAATTATAAATGGCATCAGTGGTTCCATGAAGAACCGTTAACATTTCAATGGACATAACATTCTTTATAGTGGAAAAAGGTTTTTTTAGATAAAAGAATAACGAAGACTGACACTAAGGGAAAAAAAAATGGAACTGAAAAGAAAAAAGAAAAAAAGGAACTGTAAACTGAAAGGATTTGTCGAGAACCAAAAATAGTTTTTCCATGACTGCAAAACACTTTTTCCTTTTTAACCTTTTTTTTTTTCTGTATTTTCTGTTGTGTTCCACACAAGAAAGAACATCATACAGGTTCGGAACTACATGAGGGTGAGTAAATGTCAGTTGTTAGGTATTCTGTTGACATAAGGGTGAGTGCACTTACATGAAAACCAATATAGGGGTGAGTAAATGATGACAGAATTGTCATTTTTGAGTGAAGTTGCTAAAACTTGATGCTCAGCTATCTCTATCATGCCCTTGAGCAAAAAGCACTAATTCCAGGTTGGTCCAGAAGGACTGTCCCTGTAATAAATGCTTTGTTAAAGGTTTCTGCTCAGTGACTGGATTTAGATATAACAGTCATTTACATTTTTAATTCAGCAGTATAATTTAGACAGTCTGTGCTGTGCCCCATCTGTGCTGGCATGCCCGCATCAATAGAGGCTAATGTTACTTGAATAAGAACATCAGGGCTCATAGTTTGAGAAAAGAGCCACCTTGCTGGCATCAATAAGTGTATGATTACAGACAGCGGTTTTACAAAGAAACCACACACATTCTGCATTAGTCATCAGTATTTCTCGGCTTAAAGACGCAATATATTTAGCTTTCAGGATCCGGCATTGGCATACACCAAAATAAGAAACATTCTCATTTGAATCCATTTAAATTATGTTTGAGTGGGTTTTATTGTTTTTGTTTGAAATCAAATCCAGTGTCATTTTACTTGGATACTGCAGGAAAGTCATTAGCTAGGAATGTTAAATAAACCTGATTGGTTTATTTTAAAAATGACATCATTCTGAGACTTCACGTCTGGTCCACCTGGAAGTTTCTATTTCCCTGTTGTGGCCAAATCCACAAAAATATACTTTTCCGACATGTTTATTGGCAATACCATGATATTCTTTGAAGTACATTGGAGTACCATGGTATAAATCACTGTACTATGGTAGCACCACAATTTTTTTCTGTTAGGGCAATTCATTTTTTCGTGAGAACTGCTGTTCTGGTTCCAATCAGGGTGTATGGGAAGTATCATTTTTACGACGACCTGTCCGTTCTCTGTTGCATTTTTTTTCTGCAATTTATGGCAAATGTCAGAACTGGCTTTTCACTAAGAATGTACTTGAATGTCACGATCAAAGAGCTGATGTTGATGAGACTGAGCTCATAATCTGCATTCCATGCATCAGAATGCAGCACTTCATGTAAAGCAACAGCTCACAAGCCTAGACGAGATACAAAAATCATTATGTAGCTGTTTTGTAGGTGCAATACATAGAATTTCCCCCAGTCAAACTCCCAATAGAGTTCTTATAAAAGATATACAGAATTAGATCAGATGGCGCCTTAGGACCGTCTTAGCCTTCAGCAAAACTGTGCAGTTGCTGAGCATTAATCTAGCACACCATTGTACCGGACTTTTAATCAGTTCAAAATAACTTCAACCCCATCCAGGTGATCTATAAGGAAGGATTAGTAAGAGACATTTATGAACAATCTGAATAGATACTGTATGAGGTGGTGCTGAAATGATAGCTTAAATTAGAGATTTTCTAATTCATCTCACACATGTCACTGAGTGTTCAGCTAACCTTTGACCTCTTCTGTTACCACAAATGTTCAGACGTCATCAGCTGTTTAAAATACTGTTGGACTAAGAGCTTTGCGATTCATTCAGACAACAGGTGTAGAGATCCCCTCCGGAGCTAGGCATTAGACTAGACTGTGTGTGTGTGACTTTTTCTGAACATGTTAGTAGCTGGAAGAGAAAATGCCTCACTGTTTATGTAATATACACTTTTAGGTACTGTACAGCCATAAAACATTATCATATTTATGACAGATGAATTATAATTTTTGTAATTTTGATGCTCACCAAGTCAATATTTGTTTGATCAAAACCGTTTCTGTTGTCTATTTCAGCATATTTTAAAATATAGTTTATTCCTGTGATAAATCTGTTATTTTGGCATTATTACTCCAATCTTCAGTGTCACATGATCATTCAGAAATCATTCCTATATGCTGATTTGATGCTCAAAAAATATTTATTCTCATTATCAATACTGAAAACAGTTATGCTGCCTAGTAGTTCGGTGAAAAAGTATATTTTTTCATGATTCCGAATGTTCAAGTGAATAATAATGTCTTTTACTTTGTCGTAAGTATAATGCATCCTTGCTGAATACAAGTGTTATTTCCTAAAATGCATAACTAGAGTAAATCACAATGACATGAAGATAAAAACTGAGTAATTATAACTATCACAAAAAGTCTCTATTGGGAAATGATTCCCTGACAACCACAGATGTTTCTAAAAATGTCAGTTTGAACTTGTGGCTCTAAAAATATTTCTCTGAAATCTTTCTCACTGTACTCCTCAGTTACATCTAAAGTGAGGTCCTGGGAATGTTTTTTTATGATCCACCCACTGGTTTCTCATGCCCACGGCGGTGTTACCCAGCACATCAAAAGCATCATTATCTCTGAGTGGAATGTGTGAAGTAGCAGACTTTAGCCAAAGGCTTTCACTTACCCGAGTTATGGTCAGCGGCTGGTTAAAATCTTTGCCTCCTGAAAGCCGAAATCCCCAAGGGGCTGGCCCGTCCAGCACCACGTTCTGTGGCATATCTGTCTTGTTTTGTTCAGCCTCCTCTTTCTCAAAGTCGAACTTGCTTCCTCAGTACAGTCTCCTCTTATTGGCGAGAGATCTGCAGTAAGAAAAGAATTATCAGCCCTGGACGAACGGCTCACCCAACCACGATTGGAAGCCAGTGCTTGTCTCTGAGTCCCTTTTAAGCATGCGTGTGGGGTTAGGAGAGTGAATGAAAGAAAGATGATGCCAGGATGCCACACCTCTTGTGAGGTCATAGGGTAGAATGAGAAACGGAGGGTTCAAACTCTCTCCCCACCTCTTTCAGATCCAAATCTTGCACCCTTTATGATTAATCCACTTTTCCCATAAGCCTTAGCAGTTTGATAACTAAAATCATCCAGCAGTGACTCTCTTCGCTCTGTCATCACCCTGTCTGCTGTCTAGACTTGTCTTTCCTTACCGCCGGCCAGACACCTGTGCCTGACTGAGAGGAGCAGGCTACTTCATCGTGAAATTAAGGTTGAGCGTTGAGTCAGAGCCGTTGCTGCTGATGAGCAGATTACAAACTATTTACAGAGCACAATAACAAAGTGATATGTCATATTTTCATATCAACACAGCATGTGTTGCTCTTTTAAACATCTCCTCTTGGGAATGTAAACAATTTCAATAACACAGCCACATAAGGGAACACCGAAAACTGCTTGGATTTCATTTCAAGTGATAATTCTCTTATTTTACCACAAAGAAAAAAAAAAGATAATTTCTTGATGTCAATGTCTTGATGTCATAGTTACATTACAAATGAAATGGCTCCAATTACAGTTTTGGACACATGAACCATGCTTAAAAATGTATGATTGTCATTGCATTAGTTGGTTTAAAACTTCAAAGCAACCTTTTCTTCTAACTAACTTTTCTGAGCCATTTTTACAATGACTGTTGCACGTCAAGTGATTTTTTTTAGCACATGTAGGCAACAAAGGCAAAGTTCACACAGGTGTCCTAACAGACCAACACAGGTGCGGTTCATCACTTTAACTATCTAAAGACATCTGACAAAACAAACGTTTGTTAGAGACGGTTCACACAAAATGCCTTTTTGCGTTCCACTGTCCTGCTTTTCCACTTACACAGCAACCCCAAACGATTTCGGCGTCTAGCTCCACGTTTTTAAGATGTCCTGCCAAATGTCCATTCTGCTGCACTCCTTTTTTATTGTTTATGTAAACATGCGATAGATTGGTACAGTAGACTCGCGCAGAAGCATCAAGTTTGTGACGCAATCAAGTTAGACTTCAGGATTTTCTTGTTTAGGCTATATGAAACAGAAGGAGTGTTGTCTTGTAAAATATACTCCAAAAATATTTATTTACAACTTTGATGCTACAGAGCACAGTACTTTGGATGTGATTCTTTATTTCAGTGCTGCCATCAGGAGCATTTCTAGCTTTTCCTCAATACACCTGTGACATTTGTTTATATATATATATATACATTTTTGGATGTTTGGATAAAAATCATAAGTTTCACATACGTCATCTGTACCCAAGGGTGTTGTGATGCTTCTGTCTGCCATCGTGTTTATTAGCTATATGTATGAAATATTTGTGCACATGATACTTGTTTCCAAAGTAACGTTTCAGTATCTACAGAGAGCAGAGTACTGTACTGCACAACATGGCACTGGAGCACTGTGCTCTTTATTTGAAGGCCGAACATTCTAGCTTGAGAGCACTTGTATTGTAGGCTTGAACAGCTCCTTGTTTGGTGTGCCAGGGATGGGCTGTTTGTCATGGTCTGAGCTGCATCAAATCGAGGAAACCCTAACACCAGAAATCCTTCTTTAACCCAGGCTGTCACATCATCCAGTAATGAAAGGCACGGGGTGTCCAAAATCGAAAATTCTGTCATTTATTCACCCTCATGGAGTGCCAAAATCGAAGGGGTTTGAAACAACATGAGAGTAAATGCATGATGATTTTGGGTGAACTGTGCCTTTAAGTTTGAGCCGAGTGGCATAGACGTTAACTGGGGTTTGCGCTCTGTTCCCAGATGTATTTATCAAGTGCTTAAAAGAGCGTGTGAGAATTTGCCCCATTAAAAACAAATGCGGAAAAAGCAGAGTCTAGACAGAAACCCCTGCCTCCAGTGAGGAGGCTGGATGGCTCTGGTTCTTTCTCTAAGGCAAAAACTCAGAACGGCTCTCCACTGACCCTCTGTTTACTGTGTCTCCATGGCAGCAGGAGGGACAACTTCAGGACACGATGTAGCTGTTTATAGACTGGACAGTCTGCAGGGACTAGAGTGCTAGCAGAAGGCCGACGTCCAGGATGGCACGATTATCCTATGCACTTAGACGACTGCGAATCCCATTGAGAGCATAGTCTGATGAAAACTGATAGAATTTATTTATTCACTTTTCCACAGAGAGAGAGAGAGAAAAAAGACAGAGGCTTCAAAATCAATGATTGCTTTTACTTTTGTGGAAATCTAATGAGACCCTTTGTTTATTACTGAGTGGTTGCACTTGTTGATATAACCAGGCTCTGCATTCCTTTATATAATTCAGTGATGTTATATTGGTTCTGTTCTTAACCAATGATGTCAGAGCAATAGTCAGTTTTTATCCAATCAGAATTCATCACACACTCTAGCACCAAACATTATGTTCAGTCAGTGGCAGATAGGTTTAATTTACTGAACATATCACAGTGTTCTGTACTTTAAAAACATTTGTTCCTAAATTGTGCATTATTAAATATTACAAATAGCCATGTCGCTACATAAATAACATGGTAAAATTATGCACCAGGAACAGCACAGTTTACTTCACTTCTGCTTAAGAACGGAAGACAGTCTGCCAAGTCTTTAACCGAAACCACAACGAAGATCTCTGGTAGCCTTGATGGTTCACAGAGCCAGATGAATTCTCATACTGGTACAATAAGACGTTTGCACTGATGAGCAATTCTTTATGAAACAACATGCGCAGGTTTTACTGGTACATTAAGCACATTGACAGACACAGAGACTGCATAATTCCATGAGGTATAATATTGCCTAAATTACATATATTATTGGTTCATGTTTCTATTGACTGACACATTTACATTTCTTGCTTTACTGACTGGAATAAAACTGTTAGTCATACAGTCTCGCTGGAAGATTGAAACGCTGCATATTTTAAATTGAACATTTGAATATGAGAGTGTAATCACTGTGCTGAACAAAGACATAGAAAGTGAACAATTTAACAATATATTAAGTATATCATAATGAAAAATGATGATCAAATAAACAAAAATAGATTTTTTACGTACATTTCCTCACTCAAATCGAACCAACCGGAAGGCGACATATACAAAATACATGGCTGCCAATTGCAGTTTAGTAATTATGACATCATGTGCTCCTCTTATTGGCCATAAATAGATTACAGTGTGTAAACCAAAAGTGATGTGCTAGGTCACCCAACACAGAAATATTAATTCTAGGCAGTAGAGACATTAATATGAGTCCGTTTACTATGGTTAACATGCCGTTTTGCCAAAATGCTTTTTGTAAGGGATATTGCATTCTCAAAAACGTTATCTCTTTAGATTGAAAAATATCAAAAATATTTTTCTCTTATCTGTAAAATCCTTCAAATGCTCAAAGGAATGTCTGGAGGAAGAACGTAGAGCCCTAGAAAACCGGAGGTCATTCTTCTGAACCAGAAAGGTAATAACTTACTGAAAAGATACATGTTGGCAGGAATGGTCATCTGTAATATCCACTGCCTGACACGAACATGATACCGCAATACTGTTCAGTCTATACAATCTAGATCACATCAGACATCAGGTTCAGTGTACAAAGGGGCACCACCAGTAGATTCCTCACCTACTGTATTGCATCCTTCCAATAAAAGAAAACGTGCCTCTTAATAACTTACAAATAAATAGGGCACTTGATTACTCATTATGTTGAAATACATCAGCTTAACTAGAAGGCAAGCGAACTGATTATTTTCAACTATGAGAAAAAATGTAGGCAACCAAATGCTTTAATGCTTTTACTTCAATTCCTACTTAATGTAATGCTTTCAGAATTTAATTATTAGCGTATTTGAACCAAATGACATAAATGGTGCGATCACCCCTTGAAGGCCATTGGCTTTTCATCAGTTTCATCACTTTCCATCAGTCCAGCAGGTTGATGACTGGAACATGTCATGCTAATTCCAGCAGGTAGCTGTAAGTGACACTGTCCATCTTTCCACAGTAGAAAAGTCCATTTATAGCCGCTTCACATAGTTCCCAGGAAAGGTTCCAAAAAACTTGGTTCTCCTGGACGTTCCTAAAATATTAAACATAAATACTGTATGTATCCATCTATATAATAAAAAATGTAAAGGAAAGTATGTTTTTGTATTAATATATATGATTATAATTAGTATAGCATACATTATAATGTCAAAAAATATTTTAATACAAATCCACCTTACATACTTTTCTCTCCAAATATCCAAAGGCTGTTTGAACCATGACAATGTTGGCAGTATTTTTGGTTGGAGAATAGCGCCAGCTAGTGGCAAATATATGAACATCACTAAAATGCTGGTTGTAATGAAAATGGAGTTTACAGTCTTACCCACAAACCATCCATCATCACACTTCTCCATGACGTCAACTACATCTCCTTCCTTCAGTTCCAGCTCATCTTCATTTCGTGGCATGTAGTTATACAGGGCTTGAAATCTGCGAGAGGAAAGGCTCTTTAAATGTGTTTTTCACATTAGGTTATATTTCAGTTTTGGGGCTTGTAATACTGACCAAATACCACAATGGAATAATATTAGCATAAAAAATAATCTACTTTAAAATTTATGGTACTGAAATACTCACGGTTCCCCTGCACCTTGAAGCGGATCATGAACATATGCTTGTCTTTGGGACTGAAAAGAGAGAAAACAGGAAAGACCTTTTAAATGTTTCCATCTCTCTTTCTGCTGTATGTCCATCTGATAGTGAGAGTTCAACTGCGCTCGTGGAGAACCACTGATGCAAAGCCTGAGGCCAGACCTGGATCAGTTCAATTATGTAAATGCTCAAACTCGCCTAAATGGGTTTAAATAGAGATTTAAAAAAAGGAATTGCACTTTTCTTTGAAATATGCGTGCGATCCAGGACTACCGGGGGCTCAAGTTCTGAGTTTCTAAGCCACCAAATAACATATTTTCTAAAATATGTTTAATTTGTGGACTTAGAAACAGTCAAGAAATGCCTTAAATCCTGAAAACGAGGACTGTACTCCCCTTGTTTGGAAGGAAATGTGGGGAATAGGCTGCTTGCCTGGCCATGGGGAGTACACCTTGTTTAAGCTGTGTACACAGGAAAGATCATTGGGACAGTCCCACTAGTAATCCAGACACTCCAAACATGTTTTAAACCAATGCTGCATGTGCAAGCCAATCATCTCAACTGCTCTGAGCCACAAAAATCAAAAAAGACTATTTGTGATCCAGCACGACATGCAAGAAAACCACTTCCAGCATGCAGACCAAACAAACTGTTATCACTCTGCAGCAGTGTTAGGAATTAAATGTTATTTTTCCGACCACAAAATGCACTGATGCACACAGACAAACAAGGCCATGGTGTTAGGAGTATCCCTTGTTCACTGACTCAGCATTCCCCCATATTGTACTGATGGAATGATACTGCGTACGGAAGCATCGTGTGGCCATACGCTTAGACAAATTTATGCCAGTATATATTGTATCATTCCTAATATCATTATATCCAGCTGTAGCAGCAAAAATGGAAATAACTGCACTCAAAACAGTGAATTCCCAGGTCAAATAGAATGAACGACATTATGTTGTGCAGGGATACTTTGAAAAGAGAGAAAAATGAATTTCCCTTGAGTCAAATGTGCCATTGCCACACAAGGTGCACATACTCCCTACCCTATGAGATGGCGAAAAGTTTTGACCTCTAACAGGCGATCCGCAGGACCTCCTAGACATCACAGGGCTACGAGGGGGCTTACCAACAACCACAACATCACGCCTTAACACAGGCTGAAAGAACCAGAGCCGGGAGAAGCTGACATTAATATTATGTGCAGTCATATATATAAGAACATTTTACAAAAATATACACTACCGTTCAAAATTTTAGGGTCAGTATGTTATTTTTTTAAAAAGAAATGAATACTTTTATTCTGCAAGGATGCATTAAATTGATCAGAAGTGACAGTTAAGAGTTAAAAACGTAATGTTAAATAAATGCTGTTCTTTAGAACTTTCTATTCACCAAAGAATCCTGAAAAAAATATATTAATATGTAAAAACTGTTTTCAACATTGTTGCTTAAGCAGCAAATCAGAATGAGTTTTAAAGGATCATGTGACACTGAAGATTTGAGCAATGATGCTGAAAATTCAGCTTTGCACTCACAGGCATGAATGACATTTTAAAATTAAAATAGCCTTTTTAAATTGCAATAATATTTACCAATATGACTGTTGTTACTGATTCTGCTAAAATAAATATAGCATTAGTAAACATACAAGTCTTAACAAACCTGATTTTTGAATTAATATATTTATACAAAAGCGTAATATATAGCATAATATATTTCTACAAAAATGGGTTAACATCGATTTTTCGTAATATTTACTTACTATTTACGGACAGAATTATGGCTGTTTCTTTTTTTGTCTAAATGTCTCGTTATTTATTCCATTGCCCAAGCATCCGTTATGAGCACTCTGTTTGTTTTTTCCCATGCCAGTGAACAGAGCTAATAGAACAAGGCCCATAAAGCTAATTTAAAGAATCCTAGGATAGTGAATTTGAAAAGGTTGGGTGATTTAAATATGTCTATGATGTATTAATAATTAATGACTCTAGCTCCCCATATACCTGTAATAATTTACTGTATGTCAGACATATGAACTACATTGTTCTGTGTTTCATTTATGAAGCGCACACACTGTGGTGCAATAAATCTCTCATGGAAATGCATACTGCAGAGATGATGTGCTTTAAGTTATATAGGTCACTTTAATAGGGAATGTTAGTGTCTGTATTATGGAGTGGTAAGACTAGGGGGGAAGGGTGGAGAAGATGAGCGCTAGTACAGTCACTAACAAGCACCTTGTCTTTACCTTGACCTTTGAGGAGCGGAGGTCCTGTCGAGAGAAGAGTTTTGCAGAGGGAGGGGGTGACTGTGATACCCCGGGCAGAGGCGGGGTGGAGCGAGGGGAAGGGGGAGAGTATTTAGCTGATGAGGGCAGTGTGAACGGCAATGACATCTGTGAGGACAGGGGAGAGAGACGTGGAGAGGCATTCTGGGAAACTTCACCCTGCTGGTGTGGAGACGAAAACAGTTATAAATGCCACAGACGTACATCATCATCATCCTTTACAGATGCGTCAAGATTTAAAGGTGAAGTGTGTAATTTTTTTGTGCCACTAACATCACCAAACATGGTTGCAAAAAAAAAAATATAATATTAAAATTAACTCTTTTTAATCTATCTTCATTTTGATAAACCAACATCTTTTATGCTGTTTTCTTTTTTGTTGATGAGTAAAAAAAACTTTACAAAACATTATTTGTAGTGCGCCTACAAAACAAAACAGCTTGCACGCGATGGTACATTACATTTACCTCAGGAAAGCCATTCAATGTCCATATCTTGTCAGCTAGAAAATATAACTCCAGAAAGGAGCATTTTGCTAAATATATACACCATATTATATATTAATTGTATTTTTACTTAACCATGTTGTCTTTATTATTAAATATATGTGTGAATAAATCACAGCCACAATTTAAATGTTTATATTTTAACAAAAAACTGGAGTAGAAATACAATTATATCACTGATTAAAAAACAGCCTTATATATATATATATATATATATATATGCATTTCAATGTTCAATGTAATCATTGTTCTTTTTTATTATTATAATTATTTTTTATTTTTATACTTTACTTTGAATACATTTTTTTGTCTAAAAATAAAATTAATTTCAGGTTTAATGTTTCAATAATAATAATTAAAAATATCCAATGTATCACATGCAAAAATAATGACAGATGAAAACAAACAAAAAGTCCAATAATCGCATTAAGCTTCAGTACTTTTAGGTCCGAATGGAAACACATAAAAAACAAAAGAGCTTGCAAACAATATTACATTACTTCAGGAAAGCTGTTTAATGTCCATAGCTTGTTAGTAATCCAGAAAAAAAAAGAAAAGAAAAGCATTTTGCTAAATATACACCATATTATATATTCATTTATTTTAATTTTATTTTATTATTTAATGTACATTTTAATAAATCTGTGATTTTAGTGTTGATTGTTTTTTTATTTGTGATTTTTATTATTATTATTTTTATTTTTTTTAACACTCTACTTTCAATTTTGAAAAAAAAAAAAGTAATTTCAGGTTTGGTGTTTTGATTTAAAAAAAAAATCAGTTCATCACAGGCAAAAAATAATGACTAATGAAAACAAAAATGTATGTTCCAAAACCGTAACATTTTTAGTATTTAGTCATCTAAAAAAATTACACACTTCTCCTGTAGGAAATCTATTTTGGCTGTTCATTTGGGCGGTACACACAGCGAGCACTACCTCAATATCTGACCCCTCACTATGGGCAGGTTGGACTGGAGCAAATGTATTTGATGTCAAGGATTCATTTAAGAAGCTGTTATCTTCATTCATCTCCTCTTCTATAAACAGTCTGGGAAGCTTTTCCATTACATCTGGTTCCTGGCGATAAAATCCCTCCTCTTTTTTGAACGTGCCTTTTGATTGGCTGGCCTTAATGATTGACACTAACTCCTCACACAGCTCATCCTCGGGGTCTTTAGGTGGAAGAATGTCCAATGGGGATTCATATGTCTCTAAAACAACCAAGTCATCAGGGCTGTGCAATTTAGGGAGGTCTGTCTCGACTGGTTTGTGGAGGTCTTTGCGATCTGAGGACAACTGCAGTTCTTTCTCGGCTAAATCTGCTTTTTGGCTGGAGAGGATCTCTATGACGCTGCTAGACCTGGGGCTGGAGTCAAATATGGGTGAGGTGGGCGAAGGAGTGAAGGAGGCAGAGGTGAGATAGGGTTGAGGTGACGGGCTGGGATCGGGAGACATGTAGGATTTTGGGGAGGTGATGGGAATGAAGTGACCCTCTTTGAGCACAGGAGTGGAGATGCAGGGTGTGAAGGCTGGAGAGCGGCCCAGCATGGAGGAGGCAGGAGAAGGAGAGATGGCAGAATCCAACACTTCATAGTATGGCTGGAAATTGGAAGGGAAGGGAGGAGGTGTGGGGGCAGGGGTCCCTGAAGGAGACAGACCCAGAGTGAGAGCCAACCACTCGCTGGTGATGGCCTGAAGGTGTGCAGCTCTCTGTGGACTGGGAGAGGATGTGGAGAGTGGATGGACAGATGGGGATGGAGAGTTGTAGAGGGTACGTGCGGATGAAGGCTTAAGAGAAAGAAGGAGAGAGAGAGCGAGAAATAGAAAGTGATAGTGATGATGCGCGCTTGAAAATAAGAGAGCTGATAGAAAAGATAATAAAAGTGACAGGACGACAGATGAAAGAGCATTCTGCGGTGTTACTAAATAATACCACCTAAAAAACCATGGTACAAAAACAGCACTTTTATATTCAGTAAATCTAAATAATTGCAAATGATTTAAGTGGCTTAGAGCTACAGTGTGGGGTTTGGATTCTGTTATGTGTGGATTAACTACTATCTGGATGTATATAAAATTCAACCCGTCATGCACACTAAATTGGATTTTGCATAATTTATGGCCATCATCAAGGGAAATTCTTTATATAGCATCCTAGCAATCACTTCATAGTAGCACTTTATTTTGATAGTCCACAGACATTCTACTAACAGTAAATAACTTTGCAACTACATGTCAACTAGCAGTCGTTAGAGTATTAGTTAACTGTCTGCTAACTATCTCTTCTAACACTTTATTTTGATGGGTTCACAACATACAACATACTATCAAAAACTTTGCAAGTACTGTATATGTCACCTTTTTCTACTTACCTTAAACCTACCCTAAAAGTCTTACTCTGAGAGTTAGTAGACATGTAGTTGCAATTTACTGAGAATTAGTTGACATGTGTTTACAAAGTTACTTATAGTTAGTAAAATATTTAAAATTGATTATCAAAATAAAGTGTAACCCACTTGATTTTCTGTATAGTCATAGCTCTGCTACACAACAGCAATGCTGTCAATGTGAAAGTGTCTTGCAGTCACAATGTTGTAAGAACTATGTATGTGGGAAACAGGTCTAAGACAAAAGGCATGAACAAGGAAGGACATGCCATAATTAATCATTTTTAGAGCGCACTTGCTGTCTGTATTGATTTGTGAGGTGGAATCAACAACAAGGTCACTAAGAGGTCATCTATAAACCAGCAATAAGAGTATCCTGTCCTCACAATACAAGCCTTCCACATTTACCCAGGGTGGTTTTCAAGAACTTTCTCCTCTTAGGAAAGCTGAAATGAAAAGAAATTGGACCAAAATGACCTTGTAGGACATTTTCTGGATGACTACGCACTGTGTTTGCATTGTAAATGTTTTATGAGTGATCATATGAGACTTCTTTCCAAAACATTACAAACCAAAAAAAATTCTTACCAGCTCCAGTGTATACAGTATCTGTTGATTTATCATTTAAAAGCTTAAAACTTGGTTAAAAGTGCACTTGTACTATTTCTGTTTCTGATATTGGTTTGATATTTTGTTATCTAATGCAAAATATCTATCTTTTTAAGAGTAGCTTAAGTGTCCAAATACAGTGTATGTACTGTAGTACAAAGTTAAAATGTGTCTGAGACAGTTTTGCTACAGTATAATAAGAAATGATACTAGTCCAGTCCAGTCCAGTCCAGTCCAGTCATGTTAGTTCACCTTCACAGAAACCTTTCTTTCAGTAACAGCAGGAGCCGAGCAGCACATGTATAGCACAGCAGGTCCTGTCCACATTTTAATTAGCCTATACTGGCCGGACGTGTGATTAATCTGATATAATCTTGCTCTCGTGTGAGCAAAGGATTAAGCCTATACTTCTTTGTTCTTTAGACTGAATTACAACTCAAGGGCATTTAATCTGAATTCAGGCTTATCTTACACAACACACCAAAGGTAATCTAAAAATAACAGAGGTGATCTATTTTGGCACCGGGACAGCTGCCATCTGAGAAAGGATTAATTTTATACTTGCCACCTTGTTGGCACTGCTAGTACTGTACATGACCTATGGCAATATGAGTAACATGAGATGAATGAGAGGCTTTAGTGCCTCTGACGCCACCGTTTGTCAGCACGGATCATGTATTTAAAGTGTAAGTCAGTATTTATCCAGATAAGATTATACAGTGACTTAACTGGATTTTGTGGATGTTACCTGCAATTCAGATATCTTTAGTCCCTAATGTTTCAAATCTCATGAGACTGTAACATGATATATGTTTTAGTCATTTGAGGTACATTTTAAGTGGAATTGCAGATGAAAACATACCCTACTGTTTAGTCTGTCACTGGAGTAGCTGGTGGGTATACTGGGCCCAGGAGGTTGACCGGTACTTTGTACTGAAGTCTTCTTAACAACGTCCACATACGACACAGGAAAAATCCCTTGTTTGTTTGTACCTGGGACTTTGCCCTCGAACCAGTTTTTATCCACCTGCCGCAACAGAACAACACGCTCACCCTGGAAAACACCAAACACAAGATATATCTGGTGGATCAAAGGTCAGTGCAAAATGACCAAATCATAACCAATGTTTTGATGTTTAATTTACAACTATATGGAGAAGCTGTGGCTGGTTGAGGCAAAAGTTCCATGTGGTTTTTTTTTGATGTTGGTTTTTTTCATGTGTTTTCTGTCTACTTGTTTTATTTCTTCTTAAAAATTCATTAGAACATTAGCGTTCGATAAAAAGTGAGAATTATTTAGCAAAAGACATTCTCTTAAAGCTTTAAGAAACATTAAGAAGTGGATTAATGAGCACTAGCTGAAACTAAAAGATATTTATGACAAGAAAATGTTTACTTTTCTTAATGAAAGTTCCACATTAGTATCAGCATTAAAGTTGTATCGAGCAATTGCTTCCCCAATTTCTTTGCTTTGGGCTGGTGGAGGAGGTCTAGCTGGCTGATGTCTCTCTGAAGGAGGGATTTTCTGTGAAGAGAGAAGTTAAAAGAGGCTACTTTAGACTTCAGAAGATAGTTAATCATAATGCTATATCATCATTAAAATACACACCTCCACATATGAGATGGGGAAGATGCCCACATGTCCGTGGTGTTCTCCTTCATACCAGTTATTATCTATCTGCCGAGTGATGTACACCGTCTCACCTTTCTTAAACGTCAGCTCTCTGGAAGGCAATACAAATCTAGTTAACTATATTGCACATGCAAAGGAATTATGCAAAGGAAAGACATAAATAACACATGAAAATGTACCGACTGATTGTAGCACATCAAATGTATTAAAAACAGTAACTGGTGACATGGTTTGCAAGTAGTTCTTACTTTGCTGTCTGTGCTTTGAAGTCATATATTGCTCTGGCTGGCAGTTTCTGTCAAGTGAACGCAGCAAAGAAATCAAACTTTATTACATGTTGTCATGAGGTGGGTTTATTTGCAGTTTGATCGAAGCTTGGATAAAATATTAATGCAACTACTAAAGTTTTGCAGGAACATATTGCAGTGTGATGCATATTCCCTACCTCTTTGACATCAGGGGTTTGTTTCTTGCTCTGTGGTGTGCGGCGGCCCACATCAGGGTAAGAGTATTCTCTGGATGTGTCCTGATCTAGAAAGAACAGAGAGGTAAAACGATTCAAAGACAAGCCTCACAAAGATCCAACACTGTTACATGCATGGGAACAAGCAACGGCAAAGGAAACAATGATTTGGGGCTTGATGAGAGAAATGCAGACAAAATAAAAAGAAAACAAGAAAAAGTAAACACAAATATATATTTTATTGACCAATGAAAAGTAAATAATGTAAATAAAAATATATACATATTTTGTTTGTCCAAAATAATGAAGTACGCTTCCATGAATCATCTCAGAAGTTGCTATACCCATCTTCTAGACTCATATCCCCAGTATAGATCATGTGTATTTATACTAGAACCGCAAATGGTTAGCTGGCATCTGTGCCAACTGTGGGCAAGCCCCATTGCTCTAAACAGTCTTCATTTATAAACACTGTGCACTGTGGAAAGGTATACAGTGTTGCATTTCTTAACGATTTAAAAACATCATAAAACAATGACCTTATGCCAGAACAACTGACTAAAACTTTAGGTACTGAGGCTGATCTCATCATCTGTGTCTGGTTTGACAGAGTGAACTATGTTAACACTCGTAAGAGAGTTTCTTCTCAAGCCAATAAAATCTCAAATCTGTTTTTAGATTGCATGCTTCAGCTGCTCAAGTCATCTGTCCAATGCTATTTATATAGAGTGAAACTTCACAAAGATATATTTCTTTTGTGGCAAGCCCACACACGAACTAGTGTTCCTCTAGTGTTCTGATTCTCAGAGAAAGTATGAACCTAATAAAATGTATACTTGAAGCGTCTGCCAAATATGGCAATGTATTATTAATGGAGTAGGAACATAACTTTAAATAAATGTTTGATCAAAGAGAAGCAAACAAAATACAATGTGATATGAGAAAATGAAAGACATAGGGACAAAATCAAAAATAAAACTAGACAAGGCAGAGGACTTGGGTATGAGTCATGCTCTCAGACGTTCCCTGCAACATAACAATTCCTTCCTCTAAACCAGGGGTGTCCAGTCCTGCTCCTGGAGGGCTACTGTCCTGCAGAGTTCAGCTCCAACCCTGATTAAACACATTTGTAGCAGCTAATCCAGATCTTCAGGCTTACTCGAAACTTGCAAGTAAGCTGGGGCTAAACTCTAAAGCAGTAGTCCTCTAAGTCAGTCCTGGGGACCCAGAAGATCTGCACAT
Source organism: Enteromius mattozi (assembly GCA_032359235.1). NCBI lineage: Eukaryota > Metazoa > Chordata > Actinopteri > Cypriniformes > Cyprinidae > Enteromius > Enteromius mattozi. The sequence continues at coordinate 14,953,876 of JAUMHE010000063.1, read as the reverse complement.
TTTGTGTGTCTTCCTTATTTAACACTAAGGCCTTGTGAGCTCCATGAGCCTTTCACATGCTATCGGAATTAAACATGAGTTTCCTAGACAGAAATTGGACATGAACACCCTCCCCAATAGTTTAGATCATTTTGATTGATGAGTTTGCCAAGCCATAAACTTTAACATAGTACTAGTACTGTAAAGTTTTATTTGTTTTTTCTCACAACATTTATATTGCTTTCTCCTGCCATTACAGTCATATATATTTATGTTTGTAAATATCCATTTAATTGTGTACATTGATTTTGTACATTGTGTATAAAATAGCATTTATTTGGAATTAAACATGAGTTTCCTAGACAGAAATTGGACATGAACACCCTCCCCAATAATTTAGATCATTTTGATTGATGAGTTTGCCAAGCCATAAACTTTAACATAGTACTAGTACTGTAAAGTTTTATTTGTTTTTTCTCACAACATTTATATTGCTTTCTCCTGCCATTACAGTCATATATATTTATGTTTGTAAATATCCATTTAATTGTGTACATTGATTTTGTACATTGTGTATAAAATAGCATTTATTTGACCAAAATTTAGGATTCATCAGCCAGCTGAACATCTAGATAGCGATGTGAATGTTTATATTGTATGGCTATCAAATTAATGGGACGTTACATTTTATTCAAAACCTGTTGGATATTGACTAAATATCTCCTAAAGCACTGGTCTCAAACTCTGCAGAGCTGTGGTCATCCAGCAATTGAGTTTGAGACCACTGTTCTATAGTATACCTTTTGGCTTTAATACAATTTCCCCAAGAAACAGACAGGATTTCTGTTTTGTTTTTTTCTGAAATAAAGCATTTGAAGGTGACAAACTTGTGATTACAACTTCAGAAGTGGGAAGTAGGAAGTTTCCGAAAGCATGTGAAGGCAACACAAGTATGTCAAATAAGACAGAAATAAAAATGTACAGAGCAGTGGGTACCCAAAACCGAAGTTGAGGACTACTGCGCTAAAGGATGTTGGCCTTCCAGGAGCAGTTTCGATCACCCTTGATCTAAGCAAGCACATTCACAAACACAAATGGAACATAGCAATGGTGGAGGAGCAGAACTGAAACACGGGGGACAGAATGGGATTTGGGAAACCAGAGATGGATGAGTAGAGTCCACCTTGATAGCAGTATTCAGAGTTGTGTTTCCTCTGGTTGTTGTTGCTGTCTATGTGGTTGTAAGAGGCACTGTGGGACAGGCGTGAGTACTCGTATTGGTGAGTGTCCTGGCTGGACATGCCGTCAGGCTGTGAGTGGTAAGAGCAAGGCTGAATTGTTGGGCTGTTTCTCTCCAACACGTGTAAAGACGAATTCCTCTCAGGAATGTCAGGAAGCAACTCTACCAGCAACCTATGAAGGATGCTGTTGTCCGGCAGGTTCCCCCTGTGCTTCTCAGTGCGGATGTGGTCGTAGATGTCTTTCAGGGCCGAATCTAGAGCCTCATACATACAGCTCTTTGAGTTTGGCACTCGGTAACAACTCAAAGGTGACAGGTTCTTCCGGCGGAAAGGCACTGGGCTGACCAGGAAGGCGAGTTTGCTGAGGCCGAACTCAGACTCCTCTACTCGCAAATGTTGCTTCCGGTCCTGCTTGGCCCTCTCGTGCTTGATCATTGTGGTGAAGCGCGTGTAGGAAGCTGGGCAGCGCCCCTTACAGGAGCTCACAAGCTGCCTGTGATAATGATGGTGGTGCCCGGATCCGCAGAAGCTCTCGGAGGAGGCAAATGAACACACGTCAAACTCCCTCTCGCTACAGAAGGATGATCCCTCAATCTGGATGAAGTCGCTGAGGTCGGACACTACAGCATCATGCTCGCTGTCTGAGTAGTCGTGTTGCATGGCAGAGTTCTGTAATTGGTCACTGGTGACTTGAATGTGGATTGGCACATGGGTGTTTATCTTGGGGTATTGAGGCCGTCCTTCAGGAGGATTTCTGGCTGGTGGCTCTTCATCCATTAATGACTCAATAGAGAGGCTACGCTTGGGACTGCTGACCCTCCTACAAGAACTCCTGATCAGGAACTCGTCCCCAAGATTTGGCATGGATTTGGACTTCTGGATCATACTCTCAAATTCAGAAATCCTATTGTGCACCATGTCCCGAGGCACCTCTTCGTTACAGCCCTTGTTGCCAGTGCGTCTGTCCTTCCGCTGTTCGCTCTCATACTTATGGATCCTGGCTTTGACGGAGCATATCACCGTAGAGTTTATCAGCTCTTGTCGGTTGATGTGATGCATCTTTTTGTAGAGTTTGAGGAAGCCTGGTGCATCATGGGCTGAGCGGTGCCTTGTCCTCTCCCTAGGATCTTCAGACCCATGGGTGCCAATGCATTTTGATGCTTCTAGTTCCCCATTGTGCAACAAGGATCTGGTGCTTTCCGAACGGGTCTGTACTTCTTTTCCCCTCTCCTCAGAGAGAAGGTCATCACAACTCCAGGATTTAAGCTTAGATGTGGTCTCCTCTGAGATCATCCAGTCCTCTGGGTCCTCTTGGGCTGTTTTCCAGCCTTCGGGGAGGCTGGAGAAGCCTTCTGAGACAGCTGGGACATCTAAACTGTCCTCATTTTGTCCTTTCTTTTGATATGTGTATTCTGAGGTAGCATGGTTTAGACTTTGACAATTTAAATGTGCTGTGTGCATATTGCTCACATCCCCACCTTAGATATCCACCACAAGCAGCATGGTAAAAAAAGAGACATGAGAAGACATTAAAAGGTAATTGACCCACAGGAGAGAAAAGTAAGGATGTTTATACTACAACCTGGAGGAAAACTGAAAAGAAATCAGACATCTGGATCAACAAGGCCTCGATGAATAAAGAAGCAATTGATATGCTACACTACACTGAGGCAAGATTGTAAACACTAAATAATTCATTGAACTTTCTTCATGCAAAGGGAAAGTCGTTTAAAATTCTGCTTGCACTGTGAGGAGCAAAATGAAAATTGTGTGTGAACCTTCCCCTGTTGCTTATTCTTATAATAATGTGCACAAGTCTGGCTGCATGTCTTATGTCTACCTTTAGTCCTGGTGGCGGTGGGGGAGCTGGGACTAGTAAAGGGATTCCTCTGGGTGCTGCTGCTCCTGGGCAGCTCTAGTGGTCTGACAGATGTTTGTGCTGTGCCCACACTGCTCTGAGTCCTGGGCTGAGTGGCTGCAGGTTCAGATTTCCGTCTCTTGTTATCACTGACAGAGCTGCAGAATCAATGTGGTTGAAGATTTGCAAAGAGTATATTAAAAAATATAATAAACAATGTTAAAAAAAGACAGCAAGTTTAGAATAAAATGCAATCCGAATCTCCATTTGAAAATAATTCCTTGGTTTCTAACATATGTGACCCTGGACCACAAAACCAGTGTAAATTAGCATGTGTGTATTTGTAGCAACAGACAAAAATATATTGTATGGGTTAAATTTATTGAATTTAATTTTTTGCCAAAAATCATTTTGATATTAAGTATCATATTCCATGAAGATATTTAGCAAATTTCCTACTGTAAATATATCAAAACGTCATGTTTAATTGGTAATATGCATGGCTAAGGACTTCACCTGGACAACTTTTAAGGAGATTTTCTCAGTATTTAGATTTTTTTGCACCCTTAGATTCCAGATATATAAAAATAGCTGTATCTCGGCCAAATATTGTTATATCCTGACAAACCATACATCAATGGAAAGCTTATTTCATCAGTTTTCAGATTTAGAAAAATTTACACTTAAGACTGGTTTTGTGGTCCAGGGTCACAGTGTCCAGGGTCACAGTGACCCTAAATATATCGGAAAACAATAATCAAACCAAGTAGCATTTTTTGCATGTTTGCAAAATATTTCACAAGAAGTCTATAGTATTGATAGTATTATATGTTATATATTATTTATTAATTATATTAAAAACCTTCAGTGATTGTAGTCAGACGCTTTCTGAATGTCATGACCTGCACTATGCATCCTTTAAGACTCACTTTGGAACCAGTTGGTTAAAAGTCATTGAAAAAATGCTTTAAGAAAAGATCTGTTTCCAGTGTAAGTTTGTTTGATATTTTAAAAACACAAATCAATATCTCAAAATATCAATTCAAAGCAATTTACAGTTAACTTACCTTGACAGTCTTTCAAGGCTCCTCTCTATGGATGGCTGATAAAGGGAGGTCTGCAACAGATCAAGGAGAAAAAGCAAGGTGAATTCTTTGCTTATCATCCAACCTTAATTTATAGTAGGTTCCTTGATACCCAGCGCTCTCCTTCACAAATCCAACAATGGTTTAAAAAGTGAAACTCTCATGTTTGGACACAGTGATGTGGGCCAGCTGTCCCTCGAAATCCCAGCCATTCCCAGGACAACTAGACATGTTAGATCACTTACGAGGGTTTCTATGTCGAACAAAGCAGGGAATTCCTTGTACGCATGGCTGGAGTAGATAATCATCTTCCTGTTTGCTGAAGCTCTGATCAGTGTTATCTGGAACAGCTCTTCAGACCAGCAGCAGACGCCCCTTGCGTTTTTTTAACCCTCTTTAAAAGTAGCCCAAGCATGCAGTACCAGGAATGTCTCCTCAGTGTGACACATTTACATCTAGTCAACATAAATACTGCTCTGAGTGACACACTAGCAGGCTCAAAATTGGGCTGCAAAGCCTATGTGACAATTTTTAGCAATTCTTTGTTTGGATTTACAGCATTCCTCAAACCATAACTGTTACTACACTGGCCTCTAAGTTACGTTCTCGCCTTACAGTGGTCAGTAGTGATTCACAGGAGTAAGTCATGAAAAAAACATTAGCATTTTTTAGAAAAATTCACTAAAAAGCTGCATCTCTTGCTTGTGGTAGTTAAATGCCCGTGCATGTCTTGATCACTAAAAAATTCTGTTTAACTATGTGCAAAATGCACTGAAATATGCACTTTTTCAATCACGCCTCCCTTCTATATAAATATTATAAAGATAGATCATTATAGATGTATCATGATTACAAAACATATTTATTTAATGTTACTTGCATTAATTCTGAATAGGGTGCAAAAAACAAGTGTGCAAGATGCAACCCTATTCATTTATTCTTAAGTAATTATTCCCTTTGACAGCCTGCAAACTATATTTACAATGACAGAAAAAAGTCTGTGAGTGAAAGAGGAGATGTAATATGATACTGCAGATGGCATGTCCATAGATCCTTCACTTACTACAAACACATGGACAGAATCGGCAGATGACAGCCAGGAGGAAGTGCTCCTGTCTTGCATGATTAATAAATGATGTAATACTAGAAAGAAATGTTATTATGATAAGAAAATGCAGGTGTAATAAATAGCACCACTTAAACTTTAATAATAATAATCAAAGGGGATCGTTAGAATGTTCGTAACACAAATTTACCATGCATGTCAAGCGTAAGGTGCATGTCAACTATTTATTTAATCCAATTTTTTTTTTTTTTTTTTTAAATGTCCAGTTTCTTGGCTGACCTATGACTCGATGTATGATGCAACTTACATCATACATCTTACATCTAGTCAGCCAAGAAACTGGAAATTTTGTAAAAACTCAGACTGTGTTCGTCTGAAAGAAGAAAGTCATATACACCTAGGACGGCTCAGGGGTCAGTAGTTTATGGTGTAATTTTAATTTTTGGATGAACTACTCCTTTGAAGGAACACTAAACTTTTTTTGGAAATAGGCTCATTCTCTTTCCGGAGAGTTAGAGACGCCAACTCAACTCAAGTCAAGTTTTAAATAGGAAAAATATTGAAACTATTTGGTCATTTCTTAATGCGGTGCTACTGGTCTAATCAGATTCAATGATCTATGCTAAGCTATGCAAAAAGTGCCATCACCAGACCCGGGGATTGGCTGAATAGATTCCAAAATGCATAAACTCAACGTATTATCTCTAGGGGAATTGGAGAATAAGCCTATTTCTAAAAAAAAAAGTGGAGTTTTCCTTTAAGAGCTACGGCAAAGGAAAACACTTCTGTGAGAAGCAGCAGGAGGCTGCACTAAATGTCAATCCATACTTCTTAACATGTTTTTCTAGACTATTTCTAAGTAACTCCTTTTTGCATAAACCTTTATTTTCTCAGTTTCGTAGTCCAGTTTGTGAAAAATCTCAAGAGTGCATTGCTTTACTCGAAACAATGGACTTTGTGTTAGAATTGATGTTAAGTGATGTTAAATGAGGCACTAGCTTATTTCTAGTTGGTCAGTGAAGCAGTTGATCATTTAGCCGATCACTCATTCATTCATTCTTTACCTCCGCTCGGAATCGAGGAGAGCTCTCTGGATTGTAATCGAGACATTTTTTTGGAGGCTTCACCCAGAGGTGGGACAGAGGCAGGGGAAACGGTGACATAACAAAGGAGAAAGTAAAGTTACATGACTACGAAAGCAACAATGTGACGACCACAAATTAAAGATATGCAACAAAAACACTACACACTGCAGTACAGCTCCTTATATATAAACACAACCTATATCACGCCAAGCCAAAGACTACTAAACTACACACACCTTGCACAAAGAGTGAAAATCTCATTTGTAAAGTCATGCAAATACGGTCAAATTAATCCACAACATTAGTTGAATGTGTGCAAATCAAAGCCAGAAATGCAAAGACACAGATTCTACTGGAAGGAAGCAAGGCTCGTTTACATTTAAACCTGATATTGGTTATTTATCACACTCCAGCACATGTGTTACAGTGTCCTGAATGTCATTTCAGACATGTCCACCACAGGCCGACAGCATGTGCAGCACGTATCTGACCTTTCCACCCCCACACCAATCACAAGCGGCATGCTAGCAGCACCAAACCAAAGCCACACTTACCGGCCGCCCAAACTCCAGTTCAGCAAAGAACTTATACCACGGCTCATTCTCTAAATCTATGTCCTCTGGCCTTAAGTTACTTGTCTGGTGTTGTAATGAAAGCAAGTGAGGGGAAAAAGAAAGGAAGTGATGAAACGAGGTAATCATGCGAATGTGACAGTCAGATACAGATGTAAAATAAGGAATATTAAATAAGGAAACATGTTGATTTGTGAAGTTCACCAGAGCGCAAAATTATTACTATACTGAAAATAGCACCAGAGCAAAGGCTGTAATTTTTATTTTCCGCTCATATCCAGCAGAGGGCAGCAGTACATAACAGATTCTCACTGACTGCACAAGGACAAACTGCTGTAGCAGGAGCAAATTGGTTTCTCTAACCTTATTAGTGACCTTGACCACATTACGCTCTAATGGACCCGCAATTTATCTGCTCTATTGAGTGACTCTGCACAGGCTTGCTGAAGCACTCCAGCTCGATTAGGGCAAATGTTTGTGGAGGTTCTTTTTTTGTTTTTTACAAATACAGAAAGCCCATCATGCAAGTTCAGTGGTTGCCATGTATACTGTCAATACAACTCTATTAATATACAAGAACAACTCAGTTTAGTTAGTTTATCAGCATTTGGTGTATCATCCCTGCAGCGCTGCTGACACTGGTACTCGACGATTGATAGTATTTCATTAGTGGCATCTGGTTTACGATCTGTCAATACCCATAAAGCCATGGGGCATTAATTCTGAGATCAATATGTTTGTGCCTTCAAATTCTAAACTCAAATTGTAAACATGCCTCATAAATTTAACACACTTTGTGTAACCAAATCATAAAAATTTAAGTTACTTGCTCAAACTATGCTCATATCACTCCATTCAGTGCCATTTTAAAAGTTCCCACAAAAATATTAAAAGTCACTGAATACTTACCGTTCTCTCTTGCTCTAAAATAGATGACTTCCCCGGCTCATAGTCAAAGATGCTCCTCGGCTCTGCTCTGTATTTCCGTGTGTCCACCTTTCTGTCAGGAGGCCCCCACTCATTCCTGCAACAAAAAAATAAAAAATATTTCCAGCAAACTTTTCTGGTTCCTTTAAATAAGTTTGCCTGAATAATATTGTTGTCATAGTATAACCATGGATGGGTAATTCTCACATGTCAGGTGTGCTCCTGCCTCTCTGTGGTGCCTCTCTTTCACTGGATCTCTGCTGTGTGGATGATGATGAGGGCAGAGGAGAAGGGAGGGAAGAGGAGGCAGGCACCCTGAAGCCGTATATTCCGTTATCAGACACACTCTTAGTGATGGGCCGGTAGGTGCTGGTTTTAGGTGCAGGATGGGCCTGAACAGCATTAGGTGCATCATGCTTATCTGAAAGAAATAACAACACATATATAAATATAATAAATATATAATACTAATAGTAATTTATAATAAATAATAATAAACAATACTAAATAATTTCTTTAATCAGTACAGTATATTGTAACCAATTATTACTGATTTTTATTTATTTTATTTTTTTTCATTGTATTATTATTATAATTTAGTTTTTGTATACAATATATTAGAAATGATTTCTGAAGTATCATTTAACACTGAAGGCTTGAGTAATGTTAAGTAATTTATTAAAGGAATAAATTACTAAAATAAATTAAATATTCTCAGGTTGTTTATCAAATTTGTTAATTTGTAATTGTTTTTTAAATTGTAATAATAGTTTGCATAATATTTTAAATGTTTACACTTTTATGCGTACCAATGCTGCATTTAATTGATTTTGATATAAAAATGCAGTTTAGTCGGCGCCTGTAGCCTCGTGGGCAGTGCGCCGACACGTGGCGCCGTTGTGCTTCGGGCGTCGCGAGTTCGTGTCCCGGCTCACAGACCTTTCCCGATCCCATTCCTCCTCTCTCTCTCCCAATTCACTTCCTGTCAACTTTGATCTGTCCTATCTAATAAAGGCTAAAAAATGCCAAAAAAATAATCTTAAAAAAAAAAGTTTAAAAATGGAAAATTATAATTACTTCAAATAAATACAGCCTTTGTAAGCATAAAATACTTTTTAGAAACATTAAGAAACTTAATTATTCTGAAATGCATATATGTATATAAATATTAAACATTTTATTTACATTCTAAATTAATTTGTATTAAAATAATAATCTAATTTATTAATTTAATTATTTAACTATTACATTAATTGCATTTTATTTTTATTATATTCATAAGCATATGTAACAAGGACACTAAAAAAGTTTATTACTAATTATACTTATTCCTATTGATTTATGCTGGTTTTATTGTTTCTTCTAGTTTTGATTATTTGGTATCAACATTATTTAGTAATAAAGTAATACTGAATCAAAGAGAAACCTTGTTTGGAAACAGTGCCAGTGCTTGTAACAGGATCTGTGGCAGTACGGGACCCAGACCACTCGTTATCTGTGAAAACAATAAGCAAACATGATTAATGTGGATTGGAGCTCCAAACAGGAGCTGCATACAGAGTGCCTTAAATATAATAATGTAAACAAACTCATTTGTGAGCAGGATGTGGGAGTAAGACAATTAAAAAGACATAATAAGAAGCGAATTGAAGGGTTTGATCCTGTGACCCCTGTAATCTCTCAGGCAAAGCCCCTGACAGTCCATTTCCAGTAATGAACTCACTTGTAATCCACAACCTGCTGAGTAAATTGCTTTTATTGTCACTCCTCTTTATGTCGCACTTCACTGCAAAAAATCGATCCTCTTGGCAGACAGATCCATAATATTACTTGCCTTCATAAAACCAACATGTTAAAATAATAATTAAAAAAGTAGATTTCTAAAAAGAGCATCAAAAATCGAAAAGAAGAAATCGAACTAAAAGTAGTTTGGTATGTGAGTGTTTGACTAGAAAATTTATTCCAAAAACCACATAACAGGCTTTTTTCTTCTTAATATTAGTTATACATTTTTAAGGTAATAATGGTAGATATAAAAAATTTAGTCTTACCTGGTTTAGGCACCACATGAATCTGTTTGAACATGGTCTTGTACCAATCTTTTGGCCTGTCGACAGTCTAAAACAACACACAAAGCAAGCATTTTTAGATTACAGGCTTTCCCAGCTCTTACAGATTAAGATTCCAAGGTCCAGAAGCAAAGTTTAGAAAACAAATAGCAACCCGAATGTGCTCCATGACCTTGAGTCCAAAACTCTGCATGCAAAAGGCTCCTATAAAAATGCTGATGCAACTGGCCTCTCCACGTTAAGCTGAGAGAGACACATCACTGTCTGTCTGCTGGCCCATCAATGATGCTGAGTACAGCTGCCCCTGTTTCCCTGGGGCTAAATAAAACTCTGTGTGGGAAAATGCAATTTAGCGCACAAATCAAAACAGTCCGCCCCATGTGACCAGAGACTGACTGAAGATTAATTCTGGAATTAACAATTATAGGTATGCACTTCCGACAATGTCTCCAAAGCCAATAAAGAGTCAGAGAGCTTTCTCAAAATGAATGATAAGCTTGTTTGTTGCATTTTTATGCTATTGATAATAAGTAGTTACAGTATGAAGTTCTCCAGTAACATATAGGTGTTTCTCCAGAGATTTATTTATAATAAAACTAACAGATTTAAAAGTCCTTTTCTTGTAAACTTTCTGCCATGCCTTCTGCCATGCTTTTATATCTGTGCTTTTTAAATGCATTGTTATAAATTATAGATTTTTATTGTTCTATCCGTATCCCAGATCCAGACTTTCAATATTAAACTATGAAAATATTTATGAATTCTTATGTTTAAAACTATTATCTAAAAAAAAGTTAATTAATCATAAACCTTTTTAATAGTCCCTGTTACAATTATTTGTATAAATCTAGAAATATAATTTGTAACCAGAATATTTTATAGTGCATCATTTGCAATTAAGGAGTCATTTTGTCAAATTATTAAGTGTAAAAATATTATGTATTATTTATTTGTTTATTTAAGATACATAAAACAGTACCTAAATGCAAACTAAACTGGATATTTTACTGCAAAACTAATAAAAAAACACAGTACATTGTTAGTTGTAAGAATATATATTGCGGTACAAATGTTTATAAAAATTCCACTAAAAAAGCAGTTTTAGAAAATATCATTTGCTTCTCTGAGTTGAGTGCATGACAAAAATATATACAATACCAAAGGATTATATTTATTCTGAGCTGCACAGTATAAATATGGAAACAAAAGATTAACATCCTGGAACAACATTTACTCACCGTCCGTATGGCAACGGGAATCCCGGACTCATCCACAGGACCGATGCCAGTATAGAGCGGAGCTTTCCCTGTTGTTTCTTTCCTGTCAGTCTGTGGCGCTCGTGCAGGAGGATCCACGTTGGCGTAGATGGGAGTGCTAGACTCAGAGGCTGATGGGAGGAAGACAGGGTCAGGTTGGGGGGTGTGTGTTTTTAGTAATTCCCATGGAACTAAGCGACATTCCCATGTCAGTGACTGAGAAATACAGCCAGGTCAGGCATGCAATGCAGACTTTAATTCTAAATCAGGAGAAATAATCCATAAATATGTTGAGTCCAGTGTTTCGGCGTATAATAATAAACACAGAAAATAGCTCTCCGCTCCACAGTTCTCTGGTACGTATGGGCATTCAGACTGAAGCCTTTTGGGGGAAAACAGCAAAATGGGCTCTGGATTGGAGACAAAGGCCAGCCTCACGCACACAGACGCTGTAATCCCAGTGTCTCAGCTCCTCCCTCACCCCAACCACTCCAGCACTCAGATTTGAGCTTAATCCCAGGCATTTGCCACTTGGGATTAGAGAGATAGCGGGCGCACACTCAGAGCGAACCAGTCGAGATACACCGCTGCAGTCAGGTCACGTTTACTTACACATTAGTACTTCATTAGAGTTTGGCACATCACTCCAGTGACCAGGGACAACTGCAACGCTTATAACAGGCACTTGGCTGTACAGATATTTCCAGGACAGGTGGATAGTATTATGATTACTGAAACATAAACAGTAGCCACTTTGGAATATGTATTTTTATGTTTCTGCTACCTTATATCATGTCTTTGATTATTTTATCAAGCTATGTTCACTTACGTACCAGAAAGGCTGGGTATCAATGCAGACTTCTTTATTCGATTTGATTCTGATTCAAAAACTCCACAACATGTATACAATAAATAAAAACATTTCTCTGCTAATGCTGCAAATTACACATGGGAGTGTTTCAGACTAATTTAAAACGAACAATTGAATATTATTGTATTATTAACTATTAATTGAAAAAATGCTTCAGGAGTCACCGTCACACCGTATGTTTTTGATTCACTAAAAAGAACTTGCTTATGAGAGTCATTCATTAATGAATTATACTACACTGGTCATGCTGCATGCTTTTGACTCATTAATCAGTGATTTGTTTGTCAATTAGACTCCTCATGACAAATTTGTTTGATTCATTAGAGAAGAAAGTCGTCTCATGGGAGTCATTTGTTTGTGAATCAGACTACACTGGTCATGCAGTATGTTTTTGACTCACTGAAAAGAACCAGTTTAAGAGAGTCATTTGTTTTATGAATCCTACTGCACTGATCAGGCCAATTGTTTTTGATTCAGTAAAGAGGACTGGCTTATGGGAGTCATTTGTTTGTGAATCAGACTACAATGATCACACTGTATGTTTTTGATTCAATAAAAAAAGACCATCTTAAATAAGTAATTTCTCTGTGAATCAGACTGCAGTGGTCAAACCGTTTTGGATTGACTAAAACATAAAGTAAGAGAGTCATTTCTTTGTGAATTAGACTACACTGGTCATGATGCATGTTTTTGATTCACTAAATCAGATTGGCAATGAGTGAATCAGTATTGGGATTGTTTAAAGAGAAATGGTTTTCTTGGAAAAAATTACTTTTACTTATTTTCCACTATTTAAGGGAAATAATATATAAATGTACAGATTGTGGTCACATAACATACAGTATGTGTGAGTACTGACATGAACAGTTTGGTTGAGATTCATTGGAATGCACAATGAAAAAACATGTTTGTTTGAGTTATCTGTTTTTGCAAATAAACTCTTCATATATTTATATATTATTATATTACCATATTAATCACAAATATGAATATATATGCATGTAAATACTTATTGAATATATATATATATATATATATATATATATATATATGTATATGTGTGTATGTATGTATGCGTACGTATATATGTGTG
>JAUMHE010000063.1:14928124-14940674 GCA_032359235.1 Enteromius mattozi | reverse complement strand
CTTACTTCTCACTGTTCTCAGGTCAAATATTTATATGCGATTAAAATGCGATTAATTTCGATTAATTAATTACAAAGACTCTAATTAATTCGATTATTTTTTTTAATCGAGTCCCAGCCCTAATATTTATGATTATTCACTTCTCCATCATCAAGCATTTGAACCAGAAACAGATCAAATTCAAACTGTTTGGTAACACTATGTGCAGGCAAGAATTGAGAACAAAATGTGCTTGAGCAAGAAAACAATGGAAATAACATTTAGAAATAACATCCTTTTGATAGTATATCACAATATGGATTTAGAGTGTAATCAGCACACACAATGTAAAAGTTAAGTTTTATAACCTAATAAACAATAAAATCAAGACAAACAAACTAAAATGTTATAGAATAGTGACACAATCATACCCTTCAGGATACAGTTGAGACTCTAAGGTAGGGTCTTCCTGGTTACCCAGTAATCTGATGTTAATAAAGGACACAAAACAAGTGTATTAAAATACATAGAAACATATTTTCTTTAGTAAAATAAAAACTCTCCTCAACACCTGATTTCTGTATTTGTTAATTGCAGGTATTAAATCTTGACGTATTTTCAGTATAATTGATAGATTTTTGAGATTACAAATCATCCCTGTATTTATAGATTTAATGAGAGTGGCCATGAACAGCTAGACAAATTGTCAGCATGCAGACACTCATTTGTGCATAAAACTGTATTTCTTAAACTAATTCTTATGCCACATACTGTGAAGAATGCCTTGACAGTCATGAGACACAATTCAGTGTAAATCAGTTCATAATTTAGTCAACTTTTACTGACAATACGATCTGTGATGAGCAGCCTGTCCCGCTGTAGCTGAAGCTGACAAACTGCAAACAAACTACATCAGTATGCTTATGCTTATTTCCAGTTGAAATTAATGCTAGTTCCTGTTTTAATATTTAAAAGTATTTTTCTATAATTATAGAATGTATTAGGCTATAGAGGGGCTCTTTTCTTTTTTGTACGCTTTATAACACTTTGCTAACAGCTCGCTTTTATTTTGCTGCGCTCGGAGTATTCAGAAGCAGTTGTAATACCCCACATAGCCACTAAGCGGCACTGCTTCCAAACACAATTCAACAATCTCCATCAATCTGTGTTCATACTCTCACTGCTCCTTCTGCAATCTCGTATTTTTGTCTTGACAGCCTCTTTTCATTTTGAAACATTATTAAACTTTAAAAGCTTTCTTTGCTTTATTTCCAAAACGTAATAAAAGGGGTAAATTGTTTATTATTATTTCCAAAATTGATTAATACAAAAATTTTGTATAGACCCTAAACTATTTTTGAAGAAAGATTTATCTGATTTATCTGAAAATTATATATTATACAGTGGTTTTAGGAACCTAAATGAATATGCATTTTTTGGGGCCGGAACACTATTATTGTGGTAAATGGTGCATGTCTGTTTGAAACAAAATGTGTTTATTCAGTTGTAATGTGACTCATCTGTTGTTGTTGCCATGGTGAGTTTTAGGAATGGTCGCCCTATATAAGTTGGCTTTACCACTCTATTGCTATACTACAGAAAACTTTAACATACACTGTAAAAACCTGTACAAACAGAGAGAAAAGAATGTCTTACTGCTCACCAACAGTCACACACGGCTCAACTGTAGAAGGATTTTAACTAGCATTCCTCTTTATCTATATCTATATCTATCTATATATCTATATATATCTATATATATATCTATATATATATATATATATATATATATATATATATATGTGCACAGTAAACACATATTAGATAAACTAAGATGCAATTACTTAATTCAGTTTTCTTGTTCTTTCCAATGATGAAATCAATAATGACAGTAAACATCATTTACTCAAGAGCATGTGGAAGTGTCAGATTAGCTTCAGTACTCACCAGTGCTTCTAGCCTGCTGCATGGCTGTAATACTAGGGCTCAGTGAAGGAGGAGGGGGGTATGTTGAGGGAGAGAAGGTTCTTTGGAAGTGACTACGAGGACTTGCTTGCACACTCAGACCCCCGTTCACAGTCATCTGGCCCTGTATAACACAACACAAAGATCCTGTTAACTGAAGAAACACCTTTAGGCATAATAAATTACATCCATATTGGACTCTTGTGTCTCAGATGACATCTGCTGAAAGTTGACAGAGGATAAAGGATGGAAAAACAAACATTGAAAGCAAAATCCCAAAAAGACTAGTAAAATAAACATACAAAATACAGTGCCTGGGAAGAAAAAAACAACAACAATGCATTTTAGTAGAAAGGCTTTCAGTATTTGGATTTATTTATTGATTTTGAGGACAAACAAGTGTTAGTATACCAAAAGAGATACCACATAAATAATACAAGAAGTCTCAACAAAACTGTGTTCTCCTGCAACTAAAGATTTTGACAAAGACTGAAAATCTCAGCATACAGTTGATCTGTATGGCAAAAAGTGTTAGTGAAGACCCCCAAGACCCTCGATTTGATGTAAATCTAGAAAATATGTTAGTATTGGTATAGGCCCAGATGTTACACAGAGAAAAAGTAGTGAAAGAAGAGATAATAAATGAAAAAAAAAAAAACATCTGGACTGTGCAATTAAAGGGGACATATCATGAAATGGGGTTAGACTGAAGATGCAAAAAAATAGAAGTAAGTAAATAAATAAATAACTAGAGTATATGCTACAGTTTGGGCATGGTAATTTTTTTGCATGGTAATTTTTTTTAAAAGAAGTTTTTTACTTTAGTACTGTGGATTGTTGCTGAATTAAAGCATTGATTTTTTTCAGAAAAAAAAAAGTTTTGAAACAATATTTAAAAAAGATAAATATGGCCCCTTTAGAAACAGAGGTACAGTACGAATCCTGACAAAGAAAGAAGCAGTCAGTAACAGACGTGACAGAGTGTTGAACTGCCGGTGAATAATTACATGAGCGGTGCTAGCTGGAGGGGAGTTGACTGTGACTGCACTCATCAGGCTGAGGGTTGGAGAAGGGATACGAGAGCCACCCTCTGGGCCTAGTCCACACACCCTCAGCTCCTCAAGCACTGCTGTGGATGCTTCGCTCTGAGTGCGGGAAGAGCAGCGGCTCTGCCCCAGAGGAGGCTCCGAGCCGGGAGAGGGAGGGCCTGGAGAAGGAGTCTCAGGGTGAAGGTCAGCTCTGATGAAATCGAGGGAGAGTCTGAGCCGGTTAGGTGGTGACTGTGAGGTCAGTGCTGTTCCGGGATAGGTTTGTTTGAGGAGGACTGGCACCTCAGGCTGAATGACAGAAGAGGAGAGTGGCACAGATGAGATTCAGCAGCTGGGCACAGCGGGTGTGAGAGACATAGAGATGTGATGCTGCTGACGGCTGTGCGTTAGAGAGGATGGAGGTGTTACAGATATAAGATCAAAATGTTATTCAAGGGTTGCATTTGAGCATAATCATGAAACAGACCAAACTGCATAAATGCTGTAGAAAATATATGCATAAAAAAATAAATTGTATATATTGCCTTACACCACCATTCAAAAATTTGAGGTCAGTACAATTTTAAAAATATTGTTGAAGGAGTATCTTATGCTCACCAAGGCTGCAAAATGCTGTAAAAACTAAACTGTAATTTGGTAAGATATTATTACAGTTAAATTGCTATTTTAATATATTTTAAAATGTGACCCTGGGCCATAAAAACAGGCATAAGTGTCATTTTTTTTAAAATTGAGATTTATACATCATCTGAAAGCTGAATAAATAAGCTTTCCATGTATGTATGGTTTGTTATGACATGGCAATATTTGAGAGAAAACTATTTGAAAATCTGGAAAAAAAAAATCTAAATATTGAGAAAATTTTCTTTAAAGTTGTCCAAATGAAGTTCTTAGCAATGCATATTACTAATCAAAAGTTAAGTTTTAATATACTTACAGGAGGAAATGTACAAAATATCCTCATGGAACATGATCTTTAGTTAATATCCTAATGATTTTTGGCATAAAAGAAAAATCGACAATTCTCACGCATACAGTGTATTTTTGGCTATTGAGACTGGAAACTTAAGACTGGTTTTGTGGTGAAGGGTCTAAAACGTAATTTGTTCAAGTGACACAAAGCTGGATTTTCAGCATTACAACTCCAGGCTTTAGTCTCATGTGATCTTTGAGAAATCATTGTAATATGCTTTAGAACTTTTTTCAGAACTCTTAGATCACTAAAAAGTACAAAAGAACAGCATTTATTTGAAAAAAAATATTTTGTTACATTTTAACTTTATGGTCTTTACTTTAAATCTAATTAATGCATAATGCTGAATATAAGTATTCATTTCAAGACAAACAAACAAAAAAGTGCTAACTCCAAACTTTTAAATGGTAGTGTATGTTTCATTTGTAGTTGAATAAATGATTTGTGGAAACTGATTTGGGTCCATTACCACTGCAATTCTTGATTTTACCATCAAAAAAAGGAAGATCTCATTTCACAATGACATAAGCCTGAATGTGCATCAGCAAAATGAAAACAAAAACAGGATTAGTTATGTTTGCTAAGGCACAGCATGGTGTAGGGGAGGCTGTTATTAAGCGGTTATGAAATCCGTGACATATACCACTGGAGGGGCTGCAGATGGCAGTGGAGGACGGCTATCCGGGAGGTCCATCCTTTTAGGAGGAGTAGGGGGTCTTAAAAACAGTGTCTGTGTGCGCCGTCCTGATATCTGAGGCCTAGGGTTAATGCGGATGGAGAGGGAAGCTACCTGTCTCTCCAGCTCCCTAGATGAAGGGTGTAAGAAGGGCTGCTCTGCTTGTGAAGAACATGAGGTTTGGTTCACTGTAGACAGCAGTCTGTGGGAGTGGGCACTATGTTCTCGTGCCTGATTGAGGAGAGTGGGCATTGGGATATTAATGCACGGGTCAGATACTGTTGTTCTGCTGGTGGTTCTTTCATTGAATAAAAGGTGTGGACGTGGTTGCCTTGGAGAATAATCTCTTTGAGATAAATAATAGATTGTTAAAGTGAGGACAGGCACAAACGGAAACGTTCTCTCAGGCACATGTTTGGTGATGAGAACACAAATATTATGAATGAAAGTACAAATGAGGAGAGAAAGTAGATTAAACAATATTCAAATTTAGAAATTCTCCACAACTGAAGGGAAACAGTATAATTATAAATGTAACTACAGAAATTAATTACAGATGTAAATTAATATATATTATATATTATATATTTAAAAAAATATATAAGTACAATGTAAAACCATGTACTGTATGTACACAGATGTGAGTGCATAGTAGTTAAGGCCACCTAATACAGTATGAAGTGGGATCGTTTATCTTGTGTTTTTATTTCTCACAATAACTTGGGTAACAGGGTTTAATGCATGCACAATTCTAAATTATGTAAAGTATAGTGCCTCTAATGCTTTTTAAAAACATAATAGTGTAATAGGAAACAGAAGTGTTCTATATTTTTTATGATAACCAGTACAGAGAGTCCTTCAGTAACAGTTGAGAGCTTTGCTTTGTGCTCAGTTTTTAAACCCTAGAAATGGGTGTGACTGCTACAGTTAAAAATGTCATTAATAAAACCTGTCGAATGGGCATCCGCAGACATTTCCTGAGGAAGGAAAATCTCCAGCAACAGTAAGGATGAGAAAAACAAACGGGTGAAGTAAACACAGCAGAACGTACTGGTGTGGGAGACTTTTTATCCTGAAAGTTGGGCCTGACACTTCTGTAGCCTTTAGCTGCCAGAGAAGAAGAGCACACGTCACCATTTCTCAGACCATCACTGGTGCTGCTGCTGGGCCTCCACAAATCTGACAAGAGACAAACAAAACACTTAAAAGTGTGTTTTATATATATACAAAATATTTAACCATAGAATGTCACTACTAACCAGATAATCTTGCAATGCTTAAACCTGCTTACCTGAATCTTTAGATTGCGATTCAGAGTCTGCATGGGTTAAAATGAGATAAGAAAAGTCTGTTAATCATCTGCAAGGGATCTACTTTTCACACTGCTTAATGCAAATGAGGTATAATATATTCACTCATTAGTGATTCGTGTTTTTAGTGGACTATGTGTGCATAAACTGCATCCTTAATTTATTCCAAACCACTGCTTCAGATTTCAAAACAGATGAATGAGACAAAAATATATGACAGAAGGAAGAAACACTGACAGGTGAAGTGAGAAAGTTTTACATATAAAAGAGGTTCCCCTTAAAGGGATAGTTCAAAAATGAAAATTATGATGTGTTTTATTTACCTTCGAAGCATTCTAGGTGTATGTGACTTTCTCTTAAATCCAATCTGAGTTATATTAAAAACTGCCATATAAGCTGTTTGAGGGACATTTTATTACATTTGCACACACTTTATTTCACGTGTTTTGGGCTGTTGGAAGGAAACACCTGGCCATTGCATTGATAGAGCTTAGAAGTGCCAGAAGAATATAACTCCAATTGGATTCATCTGAAAGAAGAAAGTCACATACACTGCTTTGAAGGTGAGTAGAACAGACTAATTTTTATTATTGGGTGAACTAACCCTTTAACGTTTTACAGAGAAAATCAGGCACTTCTGAAAACTAATTCAGAAAGGCTGTTTAAACACACACGCACACTTTTGTCTTAAACAAACACTTGATAAAAGTGAAAAGGCTAAGAAAAACTATTCTTTCGATTTCATTGACGTAATAACCCTTCCTCATTAAACAGTGCTAAATGAACAGCGCTCCAACTCTGTACTGAATGAGTGGTGTTTTTTCAGTTAGCTAACTCCTGCAGCACCTCGACCGCCCGCAGACTAATTAAACAATGGAGAATATCTGTGTGTGAGGTCATAGTCCATGAGACTGCTCAAACAAAAAGGGTCACCCCCAGAGGAAACTGTGCTGAGAGAGACGGGGGAAAAATCCTGAAGTATACAATTGTTGCCATGGAAGTGCACAGCTATGGCAACAATCTGGCCACTGTGAGCTGCTTTTTCCCTTTAAGCAAAGGAAAAGAGAGCTACCGCTCTCAAACATTCCTTAAGAAGCTTTGAGCACAAGAATGAGATGGCGACCAAGAGTAGGAGAGAGAGAGAGAGAAAGAAAGACAGTGAGGAGGAAGGCTGTGGTAGGACATAAGATGCAGAGAGACAAAACACAGATGTGGAATGAGTGACGTTGAGTGCAGTGAAGAGGAATTCCTGCTAGCGGTGTCTGAGTAAACACACACTGAGTAAATCACATTTAACACCAGCAGCAATGTTGTCAGATCAGAGTATATGCTCCACTGCTCACATGACAAACAGGCTAATGTGAATATGAACCATTTGTTGATTTTTAAGCCACTAGTTGTGAAATGTTTCATGCATTATTGTAGTTTTAGTGTTCCTGATACCTGTGAGCGTGTATAGGTTTGGTGAGCTCTGGATTCTCTTGATGGGGGTTAGAGTGAGTGAAAGCGTGGCACTTTTGCGGACATGTCCTCCACTGTCTGTGAAAAGCGCAGTAGCACATGCAAACACAAATGTACATGCATCAGTACTGCTGCACGGCAAGATAACTGTGACTCAGCAAGCAGAGCAATGTCAGACATCCTTAGCAATACAACATACATTACAAAAATATTTTGCATGCCAGGATGGATTTTTTTGCGCAATGCAAATGGATGTGGTTTGGCTGACTAAACATTTTAAACTTCTCTTCAGGGTCTCTGTACAGGGTTCCCAAACCTTCTGACCAATGAATTTCATGATTTTTCCATGTTCCATTTCAATTTTCCAGTAATTAGTAATTACTGGAGGCTGCAATAACAAATTGCAATCGCTAGCAGATGAAATAAGCATGCACAAAAATGTGCACAGAAATTTACATAACATTTCCATGACTTTCAAGGTCAAGTAAGGTCTTTTTTGAAAATGAATACTTTTATTCAGCAAGGATGCATTAACTGTAATTAATCAAAAGTGACAGTAGGGATATTCAAACTGTTTCAAAACAAATAATATTTCAAAAAATATTCTGTTCTTTTGAACGTTCTAATGATCAAATTATCCTGAAAATGTATCATGTTTCCACATAAATATTAAGCAGCACAAGTATTTTAAACATTGTTTAAATGTTTCTCCAAATGAGCATATTATAATGATTTCTGAAGAATCATGTAACAATGAAGACTGGAGTAGTGATGCTGAAAAATCAGCTTTGCATCACGGGAATAAATTACATTTTAAAATATAGTCAAATAGAAAACAGATATTGAAACTCTAATAATTTCTCACAATATAACAGTTTTTCTATATATTTGATCACATAAATGCAGCCTTGGTGAGCATAAGGTTTCTTTAAAAAACATAAAAAATCTTTGACCACAAGCTTGAACATTAGTGTATATAGTAGACAACAGATTATCAGAATAGTAGATCATCACATCAAATACGTGCCAGAAATTGTATTTTGCATTAGCTGTAAAGTGTTTTCTAAGAAGTCTTGGCATCCTAAAACTGAGGACACTACGAGACTATTTTTCAGATTGACAGGGTGGGGTGTTGGCACAGCCAGATGTAGTCTGAAGGGTTTCCTTTTCCTTAACTGCTATACCTCTGGATGTCAAAAAGGCAGTCTGGATGCCAGAATCTTTGTCAGACTCTGAAAAGACAGAGTTCTCTGAGAAAGTCAGCCAAGAAGTAAGAACACCCCCTGCACCGCTTTTCTCAGAATCCCTGAGATGAATACAAAATCACATGCTCTGCCCCAACAAAAACAAGTCCTGTTGGACCTGCGTGAAGGGAATGGCACATTTTTACTCCGTTCTGCCTCACAACACGTGATTAGAGTGAATTTTATCTAAACTCTTTACATTTTTACTTGTTTGTAAATGTTGCTGTGGCTGATAAATTTCCTCTTTTTTTGTTCTTAAAGGGCCAAATCTACTTCTACTGTGTGGACCATTTGGCCACCTACTCTTAGAACTTCAGATCCTTTTTAAAAATCAATAGACATAGATAGTAAGTTTTAGATATATATCTTTTAGTCTGGCTCCTGTATATACAGCACATTTTTCCTGTCTACTTTAATGGAGCATAAGATGTGTGCAGCTGCAAGGGTTGTCTGAGGATCTAGTTATTTCCTTTACAAAAAAAGTAAAGTGCTAAAGTATGAGTAAGATCTGATGATTTCAGGTGGAAGTACTATGACACCTGGAAAAACACTCAAAAGTTGTTTTTTCTTTAAGAAATAAATATTTTTCTTCAGCAGGGATGCATTAAGTTGATCAAAAGTGACAATAAGAGCTATTTATAATGTTACAAAATATTTCAATTTCAAATTATTGCTATTCTTTTGAATTTTCTATTTAAGAAAAAATTCTAAAAAAACAGTTTTGCTATGGTTTGCACAAAAAAATTAAGCAGCACATCTTTTTTTAACACTGATAATAATGACAAATTTTTCTTGAGCAGCAAATCAGCATATTAGAATTATTTCTGAAGGATCATGTGGCACCGAAGACTGGAGTAATGATGCTAAAAAAAAATTCAGCTTTGCATCACAGAAATAAATGACATTTTAAAACGTATTTATATACAAATAAAAAAGCAGTTGTTTACATTGTAATAAGATTTTAAATTATTACAGTTTAATGTGAACCTGGTCAACCTTTTTTTTTTTTTTTTTTTTTTTTTTTTAACAAATTATCATTCAACCTGCAAACCTTTGAACGGTAGTGTATATTACAATAGGTAATAATTACTCCATTCCTATCACTGACAAGTTACTCCAAGGTACTTAAAAGAACACCATACTACAACAGCACTTGTTTACACTATATTATCATATTACCAAGTCCAAAAACAACACATTTCATACATTTCTTTAATTTTCCGTAAATAATTTCAACCATGCAAACTGAAACTGATCTGAACGTACCTGTGTTCATGTTGAAGATCTCTCCTTCTCGTGGTGTCTTGATGTCACACAGTCCTGAAAGACATATCATTAAGAATCAGCGACCCATACTCCTTGCAAAGCAAAGCACTGATTTATCCGTGCGTACAGCATGTGCAAGTAGCGTCTCTCCCCGACACGGCAGCATGCTAGCAAGTGTCTAATGTGGCTGGTTAACATCCCTCTTGGGATATGAGGCCCAAGAGTGAAAGGTGATACAAGCCTGGCGTTTCAGCTCGGAAACACGCAGCACGGTATCAAAATACACACCATACATACACATATATCCGCACTCATTCTCAGATCTTACACATGACCACTTTTGGTGTGTCAGAGCTTAACATCTCTTTGAGTTGGTTGCCAGAAACGAGCTGCTGTCACACACTCCTAGGGGGGCTATTGTAACTAATTAAATCCCTGTTTGGTTTGACCTAGATTACTAATTTTTCAGTGATGGATTAACAGCCCATGTGACTCTACTCCGAAAATATCTGACTTATTTTAGCACAAGCTGAATATTTCAGGGGTGGTCTATGATAGGAACACTGTCACTTAATCACATTATAACATTACTTCACTCATAGGCAGAGGCAAGCGCTGTAAATATGTGCTCATGTGCAGGACGCATGTTTCGCTTTTAGAGAGCCACGGCAGGCTCGTGTGCCACTTGTCACACATGTAGACCACCCGTCGTTCAACCCGCAAAGTGTGCTTCACCTGAGACCATCACCTGATAGTGGTATGCTGTGCCTTCATAGGTCGTGACAAGAGAGAGGCATTCAAATTTGCTATTCTAAACCTTTGTATTAGGTTACATTTTCAAGGGATAAATGAAATTTCTGTCATCATTTACTCCCAAGCCATTCCAAACCATTCTTTCTTTCAGGTTAGGCATTCATGCTGGTTTTGTTTCTACAGTATGTAATGAATGTGAAGGCTCACCAAAAATGATGGCAAAGCATTATAAAAGTAGCCCATCAGACATATGATCTGAGATTACGCTTATATACAAATTTGATGTTGCAATCGGCTGCGTGTCCTTTGCCATCTATATTTAAAAATCCTCAAACAAATATAAAAAACATCAATAAGATTTAAGAGCTACAGCAGAAGAAAATATTGACAATGAACTGCAACTTCAAGTTTTAGTATTATTTATATACTACTTTCTTTATGTTTTAGTTTTAGTAATTTTTAGTAATTTTATTTTTTTAAACATATTTCTATTTAGCTTTCATTTATTTTTATTTTCAGTCATTTTGGGAGTTGAACATTTTTTGAGGTTGTTGCTAAGGCAGGACTTCTCATTTCTAATTTGTTATTTTAGTAATAATTGTATACTAATGTACTATTTATTAATATAGAATTGACTTTTTTATTTTGGTTATTAGTTTTAGTAATTTTTTTATGTGCTTTTGTTATTTTTATTTTTATTTTGTAAATATTTATATTTATTTTAATTATATTATTGTAATTTAGTAATTTAGGTAATTAATTGCAAGTTGCTATGGTGACATTTCTCACTTTTACTTTTACATTTAAATTCATTATTATTATTATTATTATTATTATTATTTTTATTTTTAAGTTGATTTTTTTATCTAATATTTTATTTTTATTGCAGCTTTATCACATTATTTTATTATTTTTTATTTTATTTTAATTAACAATAAAAACACTGATAACAACTGCCTTTTCTACACAAAAATATCTTATTATTTTGCCCCATTTTTATAGTGATTTGTTGGCATTTTTGAAGCTTATCAGCTTCTGATCACCAATAAATTAATTTTGAGGAAAAAAAATGTCAGCATTCTACTAAACAGAAGGACATGTATAATATCATAAAAAAAAATTAAAAATACATGTTTGAAACAACATTTTGGGGTATATTTTCTCTTAACTCAAAATATAAACAATTATGGAAACAACAAAGTAACCTGCAGAAAAGTGTCATGCATGGTATCATCAGTATAGTGTAATTAAAGGTAAACTTCAGCCCTTAATAAAACATTGAGCCAAACAGGATTACCCCCTGCTATGTCCCATTAAAAAAAGGACTCAGAGATCATCCTCAAAATAAATCTTCAGACACCACAGCCAATAAATATTGTCAAAGCGGACACTTTTGCCTGTGACACCACAGGACTTGGGTAAATCAAAGGTTGTAATGACCTGTCAGCAGTAAATGAGGAAAAGATTATGATATTGGATTTCAAGGGTGCAGACTTGTGGCGACAGAACAGCTGGAGGGGAAGGGAGCTGGACACTCGCCTAAGAAATGGACACAGCTCCACATATTTATTCATGAGCAGGGCTCACACTGGTCATTTTTTCTTATCTATCGGAACATTAGGAATCATTCTGTCTGGGGGAAATGCCAGGGACACCGAGCCAACAGGCCACACTCATTTCCATAGCCATCAATATTTCAGTGCGGTCGTCAAATAAATAGCTCCACCATGGAAACCCTCCAAGAGGACCAGCAGTAAACACGAAGGCTCCTAAACACCAGTTTATGCTAGTTTATTAAAGGGGGTCGCACACCGGACGAGAAGCGCAGCGAAGCGCCGCGTCGCGCCATGTCTTTAAAATTCGAACACATTGTT
>JAUMHE010000063.1:14870807-14897346 GCA_032359235.1 Enteromius mattozi | reverse complement strand
TGTTCTTTTGAACTTTCTATTCATCAAAGAATCATGAAAAATGTATCAGTTTCTACAAAAATATTAAGCAACTGTTTGGTGAAACTTAATCCAAAAGTCTTGCCATCCTCAAACCTTTTTTAAATATAGTAGAATAATATTGCTTTTATTAATTTTATTTGTTAATAGTGAGGATTGAACCTTAAAATAAAGTGTGACCTATAATACAAAACAATATAATACCATTTTCATGTATAAATGTAGATTTTAGGAAGAGATGGAAACTCAAGTTAGACTAATATTCTTCTACAATTTCTTGTCCTTATGTACAATTTATCACAGTATTATGTTTATCATTGAAGTTACTCCTGAACTTTTTAAGGTCAGTCTTATCTTACAAAAATGTTTGGGGTGCTTTATCTCTTGATTAATGGGCTGACGCTATTGATTGGTTCCTGGGCTTAGCTCTTTCTTTTTGCTTGACTGCACTTATCTATTGTTTTGAAATATGCACTGAAGCCTATCATACATTATACATTTGATATAACACATAAAACCAACCCTTAAGGAGGAGAACTCTCACCTGATTAAAAATATGCAATATGTTATGAAGACACTGCACTGAACATGTCCACAGGCAATGCATTTATCAGTCTGGCCTGGCTGTGGTGAGATTTTGCTTTGTCCCTCATATCTCGCTTTCTCTCTCTGCCTGCAGGCTGTATGTAGCAGGCCGCAGTATGGCCCCGGGCCTTTGGTGTGAGCAGTCTGTCCAGAGCTCCAGCTCTCCTCTTTATGAGCACTCACTCGACCTCACTGAGGAAGAGGAGGTGTATGAAGCAGAGGGCAGCATTGAGGAGTTTTTAGCTTATGATGGAAAAGAAATGTATGTTGCAAGTTATCCTTTACTCAATCTGCTAAGATTTTTTTTCTAAGGTTTTTATACTTAATATGCTAAATTAATATTAATCATTCCCCTCTATTATTATGCAACAGAAGCAGAAATAGATATTGCTTTTCCTTCATAAACAAACCATAATTGTAGGAAAGATTGAGGCAAGTTGTCACACTTTTTACTCTAGTGAACATTTTTCACTGTAGGTTTATTCATGAAAATTCACATACCATAAATTCTTGGCTTCTGAAAAACAGCTGAAAAACATTTCAACTGGTACTACCCAAAAAGTATTAAATTGCTTCTTTTATTCAGCAAAATCAAAATTGCAAAATAATCATTTATTGAAATGTGTAATAGATAACATGCAAAAATATTTTTTAATTATTATTTAAGCTTGCATACCTGGATATTGTCATTTTAAAAAAATACTGTAAAAATGTATTGTTTTTTTTTTCCATATTAAGAACACATATGACAACATCAACTCATATAAAACGAAATGCATGATAATAAATATCTTGAATGCCATGATATTTCAATTTAAGCTTGGAAAATAGTAATAATTCTCTGTGATATTCAGTAGTCATTGTGGCAGCTAGCCCCAGTCCACCTTACTCTTGATTTCCATTGAATCAGATTTCTATGCCTTTCAATAGATATTCAGTAACTGGTCATCTAAATTCTGCAAGTTCTATGCTGCCTCATTACTTCCTGTTTTCTGCAGTTTTATTCACCATAAATGGACTGTTAATAGTGTGCAGAAGGGAATATTTTGTTGTAACTTGCGTAACTCTTTTGACTGTAGGGAAGAGGAGGAGGCGGATCAGAGGAAGTATTCATCCGTGGCCCCCAGGGGTGGGGTGCCCCCGGTATCCCCTCATGCATGCATCCGTGACGCAGTTGCAGATGAGCTGTTTGATGACATATGGAGGGAGGTGGTGGGTCTTTTGGAGGAGCTCTTACACAAGTACTGGGAGAAACAGCTCCCGGGTGTGTATTACTGAATATCTAAACCAGCAGACTTAGCCAAAAGTGCATGTTTGATAAGTGAAGAACACTTGGTTTTGTGACTGTACTGTATTGGAATTGGAACTGGTAAGATTTTTATGGTTTTGAAAAAGGCTGCAGTTATGTGACCAAACATGCAGTAAAACAGTAATGTTGTGAAGTTTTTTTTTTTTTTTTTCAGATTTTAATATATTATAAAATATAATTTATTTATAAATTTTTTTCATTTTCAGCATCTTTACTCCAGTCTTCAGAAATTATTCCAATATGCTGATTTTCTGCTCAAGAAACATTTAATATCATTAAATATGTTGAAAACAGCTTAATATTTTTGTGGAAACCATGATCAAAATAGGAAATACATTAGCACAGGACAATTATCTTTTGTAGAGCATTTCAAATGGGTGTAAGCTTGTAAACAGTACATAAATATCTTTTTACAAATATTTTTAATGATGAAAACTAAACGATAAAAGGGACCTTGAGACATCAGCATGACCTGTACAGTATTTGTCTCTGTTTGTGCTACATTGTGGAGTAATAAAATGAAATTCAGTTGCAAATCTGCCAGCACTTAAGTGCACTGTTAGGGATTTCCCTAAATCCCTAATATTCTCTTGGCATCAGATGGAGCAGCACAAAGGAGAACATTAGAGAGCTCCAGTCAAGTGCCTTCATCTCAACTCCCTATTAAAGGACATCATCTTCTGTTGTCTAGAGGGTCCAGCAGCAGAAACACATTCCTGTCCACATGCAGCAATAATGTACAGGTGACTTACCAAAACATGTCCTGATTATTACTGTCTTCATATTTTTAATGTGTAATTTCTTCTGTCAGGACTCAAGTGCCTACAAGATTAATTTAAATGGTGTTATGACAATCCAAGCAAAGCCACTGCAACAGAGACATCAGGGATTTAGTGAGAGAGCTCTGTAAGTCTTTTGGATTTTGGAAAGTTAATATCTAACCCTACAAAAATGCTATTTCTATTTTTCTTAGAAAGTTTAATAAGGAGCAGAATTAAGCAATATATTAACTGCAGATAAATCAATATGAAAACAAATGAAGAGCTACAACTTGATCTGTCTTGGCTCCTCTGAAGGTATGACCCAGATGAAGGAGCGAGTGTGTTGATGTGTGTGAAGACCCAGGCTCTGAGAGGGTCCGGTATACTCATACAGAAACCCCCAGCCCAGCGCAGACTCCCCAGACTCAGCGGCAGGGTTCGGATGTACCACAACCTAACAGCAAACGGAAGCCAAATCTTACGAGGAACTAGACTGTGAGCTGTAACTCTGCACACATGATTAAAGAGTTTAAAGGCATACGATATTCTTTCTTTTGTGGAACACAAAATAGCAAAAGAGCACCATAGATGTATCATAAAAGTAGTCCCCATGAATTTTGCATAATGGTTCAAGTTTTTAAAGCCATATGATAACTTTGTGTGAGTAATTAAATTCAGTATTCATTAATAATATTGACATCCACCCTAGTTTTCTCCCTAGTTGGCAAGTTCATGAAAGTTAATGAAAAAAAAGTAGTGATGTCTGATTCATTTCACATTTTTTCGCTTTTATTTATAAAACACTTTATACAATATACATTTCAAAGCAGCTTCACAGTAAAAAATATGAAAATAACATCATTAATGTTTTAAAGTCCTTAAATTATGAAACAAATGAAATTTCAACTGTAAAGAAGCTCTGAAAAGATAACATTGTCATTATTCAGCTCAGTTTAGTTCAGTAACAGTGTTAATGTTGCAAAGTTCATTAGTTCTGAACAGAGGCTTTACTTTTGTCACACATTCACAAAGGTTGCCTTTATTTTTATTCTTTTTTAATACTGTTTTGGATATTAATGGATATAAATCATCTTCACTTGTAACTGGGCTGCGTTTCCCGACACCTTCTTAACGCTATGTCATTGTTAAGTTGTACCTTATCATTAATACGTGTTTCCCGAAACGTCCTTAGTTAAGTATACCTTCCGTAAGTCATACTTTCGTAAGGTTGGTCCGGACCACTTTTAGATATACCTTATAGTTGTATACAGTTCACAGTTAATCATATCTCAGTCTATATCAGTATAGTTCAGAAGTTTTAATACATCCAGTGCTCAACTAGGCTAACTGAAGTGTTTTCATGCAAATAAGTAAATTGTGTTAGTCTAATGGTTGTTAGTTAGCTCTTTTATTAGCAAAATTATTAATGGTTTTGCTAAATCAAAGACGGCACCATCCGCGTAACCATTTAGTCTATGTGCACTCAAACTGTCAAAAAGCTGCAATTCTAAAGAAAAAAAAAAAATAGATATCAAAAAATCTTGGCCATGGCAACAAAGATCTTTTGGAAAGAGTTCTGTGTCTTTATTTCAAATTAACACTTCTTTTATAAAGAACATCACTTTCTCACATAACGCACTGAAGTAGCCTCTGCATAGAGTGAATATCTATTCTCGAGCCATCGATATCAACCAATTCAGCACCACTGCCACGGACAGCACCTGGTAACATCGCACATAAGAAGATATGTCTTAAGCAGCCTCCTAAGGTATAGTTTGGGGAACACGCCTTTTATCAATTTTATTGATAAAATACCGTCCAAGAAAATTATTTTCAGTAAAATGACGAACTGTTTGTCAATCCCACTTACACATAAGGCCTAATCCATAATACTTTACTTGAACTATGACACAGCGGTATAATATTTAGTTTTACTTGAACTATGACACAGCAGTTCAATGAATGCAGCTCAATAGAAGACAGTTGTTTTTGTCCAGTTCAGTTTAACAAATTATGAACAAATTGTTCTTTTGAGTCATGTATGTTCAATTGAATCAGTTCATAGTTCAAAAAACTGGTCTGAAAGATTTGTTAATAAATCATACCGATTCCCCTAAGTTCAACTCTCTGGATGGGAGAATTAATGTGTAATGAATGAATTTTGACTGTTTATTGTATGGCCCTAGAATGTAATGCACAAGACATATGGGTTGCTTTTATGATACTTTTAAGATACTTTTATAGCATTCTTTTTGAAGCTTGAAACCTCCAGTCCCCATTCATTGTAACTGTATGGAGTGTAATTTCTTCTTATGTGTTCCTCTGAGAATGTGTTTTGAGTGAACTTATACCTCTGCGTGCACCATTTTAAATCCTCACAAGTTGTACATGAAGAGGTTGTGTTGCAGCAACTCCTTTATGCATGATGCAGTTCTTTCAGAATATGTGACTGCAGATTATTTAATGCAGGGTCTACTGGGGTCCCGTTTTATCAGGCCAAGGCCTTCTTTTGAAATGCAGACTTCTTTTAGAAGTGCTTGTTAAATTGGTCCCTCAAGCTGCATTGCACCTTATTAATTGTAACACTTTTAACCTTGTCATCACTTGGAAAAATCACAGAAGTAGCCCTAAGCTTCTGCAGGGGTATCAGGCATGGATAAACATGCAGAATGTTAATTAGAGTACGTATGTGTTCTTTGCTTTGTTTCTCGCAGATCCACTGTGAATGAAAGCCTGCCCTCTCCACCTGTGAGTGCTGTTCAGAGCCACAGGCTTCCTCAGATACACTCTGAGTCTCAAGAGCAAGAGTGCTATGCACCTATTTCCAGGATTGTGCAGGTAACAAGCCACACTAGTGTCATTGTGGCCTACAGACTATTGATCTGCCTTATCTGAAAAGATTCATGCTACTCCCTTGTCACCTTGATTTTTTAATTACCATTCAAACTTTTGGGGTCAGTAAGATTTTGTTGAAAGAAATGCATATTTTTATTCAGCAAGGATGCAGTGGATTTCTAAAAAGACTTAAAAAAAATGTCTTTTTCAAATAATTATTTTGAACTATGAAAGAATTCTGAAAAAATGTATCATGGTTTCCACAGAATATTAAGCAGCACAACTGTATTAAGAATTGATACTAATAAGATAAAATTGTTCTTAAGCAGTAAATCTGTGTATTAGAATGATACTGATACTGTGACACTGAAGACCGAAGAGTAATGATGCCTAAAATTCAGCTTTACATCACAGGAATAAAATAGCATTTTAAAATATATATTAAAAAAATGTGCATTTTAAATTGCATATTTTACTGTGTTTTCGATCACAAATGCTTGGCAAGCATTAGGCTTCTTGAAAAAAAAAAAAAGAAAAAATATTATCTACCCCAGATTTTTGAATGGTAGTATATATATATATATATATATATATATGCTTGAAACACATATTTCACTTCAATATTTGCTTACCTCAAAAAAAAAATAAAAATTGAATACCTATCTCATTTGAATTACATGTGAATTAATTTGACATTTTGTCAAAAACTGAAACCTTTCAGCAGAGCAGGTGCCATTGTTTTAGACAGAACTTAAGTGTAAATCCACAAGCAGAAAGCTTTCTGGACTTTGATCTCTGTAAACAGAGATAGCAGTGGTTTTTTAAATGGGTGAAAAGGGCATACTACCTCCATGGTCTGGTTGACTTGACACTGAAAACAGTAAACATGGTAAACCTTTGCCCTTTTACAGAAAATTCTGAATATTTAAAAATAATACCTATATTTTAAAGTTCTGTTTAATTAAAGATGATTGGCTATTCAGTGTGCACTTCAACAAACTTCATCAAAGCTGTAATCTTTCTCTGTATTTCTTAGCTCAGAGGAAGGATCCTCAGAGGCGGGGCTACCAGTGTCATGCACGCAGTAAACAACCTCCCACCTCTAAGAGAGCCCACTCTGATGCTGGAGTCTCTGTCTCGGCCTAATACTACTCACACATTCAGAGTAAATCTACCCTGGAATTATAATTACAGTACAGTAGTGTAGATGAAAACGGCATACATTGCAGATGACAACACATGCATTAAACAGAAGTCTTGACGACGTACATGTCCATTCAGGAGTAGTCATTGTGATATCAGATGGTATGCAGTTATAGCTATAGGTAACCAGCAGTTTAATGCAGAGCAAAACCAAATACCAAAACTGTATTTCTATACAACTTTGTAGAAACATGACACCATCCCTAACAAGGAAGTGATAAGAATACTTTCCTGCTGTGGTAACAGTGCTTGAAATAGGAGGTAAATACAGAGGAGGCTATTGTTACATGTAACTCATGCCATGTTTTTTGTTCTGCAGTCCGACACCCCTATGAAAAGGTCCTTTACACCCATGGATTTTGCCTGTAACATGAGGACAAGTCGAGGACTTGTCAAAGGTGGGTTACTTTCACTAAGTAGGTGCCTGATCTGGCCAGTGGCAGGAGAAACAACACAAACACACAGTACCATGGATTTGCCTTCTACAGTTTCACTACTGAAAAATAAGTTATATGTGACCCTGGACCACAAAACCTAGTTGCGATTATCTAGGCCAATATGGCTAGGAATTATAGGAAAGTGCTGGGGACTACTTTCAGGCACCGTTTAAGCGCCTGAAAATGCTGGGAACTATTTTTTCAGGTGCTGCATAATCCCAGCTTTTCATTTTCCGTTGGTTTTAGTACACAATGGGCCTCAATTATCAATCTAACGTAGAAACGAGCACAAATCCGTGCACACAAATCAACTTAAGACAAAGTTCACGTGTGATTCATGATACATTCAAAACATATCTTACTCCAAAAACACCAGTTAACCTTGTAAT
Organism: Enteromius mattozi; assembly: GCA_032359235.1. NCBI lineage: Eukaryota > Metazoa > Chordata > Actinopteri > Cypriniformes > Cyprinidae > Enteromius > Enteromius mattozi. The sequence goes on along the minus strand of JAUMHE010000063.1, from coordinate 14,889,809 downwards.
TACAAACAATTATGCTACATTCATGTAATTTATATGTATATCAAAATATTAGTATATATAAACATTATAGCCTCTTTCCCTCACTCTACAACAAATATTTTAAATTTAACAGTATTCAGAACAGAACAAAAATGAAAAATAAGTATAAAATTATAACATAAAACACAAATTAGGTCATTGGCATTCATTATAAACAGCATACAAATGGTTTGTTTAACATTATACAGTATGTCGCCTAAAAAAGGCTTTACTTCACTCATGATCTAATATCCGTGTGAAATCCTTCACATGCGAAGGAACATTCACAAACAAAAAAATGTTTGTTTGGCCACTGCACACCTTTTAAAATAAACTGTGTTTGGTTGACTGCATTTTAGTTTTATAAAGAATAGCTGAAATGTCAGGCAGCACTAGAACTAATGTTGTTTGTGTGCGTGAGGCACCTGTGCAATCAGGTGGATTAAATAAAATAAAGACAAAAAGAAAAGAAATAAAATGCATGTCACAAAAACGAGTGTAGACTATACTACTGCACAGGTTTTTCTTTTGTTAATCTGTTAACTGTAATAAAGTTATATATTTTGTGTAGTCCTGTTTACTTTATTCCTTTTATAAACTTCCTTTCTGTTTTTCTCCGTGCTGCAGATGCATGATGCAACGACTGAGTTTTCGTGGTCTGCTGTTTGCAGCACAGTTCGGCATATAAAGCTAAAGCCTTAATGAAAAAAAAACAGACATTCAAATCCTAATGATCTACTGATAAGCTTCAGTCGATGTTCAGGAAAATAACCTACAAAATCCTGTTATACAGTAATTCCACAGCAGATTTAAATGCTGCACGCAAGTTCAGGTAACTCACAAACTTTGTAGTCACCGCTCACATCCATATTAATAGATTCCGAGTTTTGCATGAAAATGACCATACACCCATACACCCCTGTAAGTCCCTGGGGTATATTTGTAGAAATAGCCAAAAAAAACATTGTATGGGTCAAAATTATCGATTTTTCTTTTATGCCAAAAATCATTAGGATATTTAGTAAAGATCATGTTCCATGAAGATATTTAGTAAATTTCCTACCATTAATATATTAAAACTTAATTTTTGATTAGTAATATGCATTGCTAAGAACTTCATTTGGAAAACTTTAAAGGTGATTGTCTCAGAGTTTATTAAATAGTTACTATATATTAATAGTTAAATAGTAACTAGTTTTGCTCCTTCAGATTTTTAAGTAGTTGTATCTTGCCCAAATATTGTCTTATCCTAACAAACCGTACATCAATGGAAAGCTTATTCATTCAACTTTTAGATGATGTATAAATCTCAATTTAAAAAAAATATATACTTATGTCTGGTTTTGTGGTCCAGTGTCACATATAAGAAAAATAAGATGTAATGTAAGCTTTTTCTGTATGTCTCTTAGGTGAGAGCACACCTATGGGTGTGACAGGCTTCAGCATGGGCATCACCAGCTCTACCGCTAGTGGGTTTTTGGAGTGTGTCACACCCAGCAGGAGGCGTCTACCCTGCTCTGATGGGGATGGTGGAAACATGCCCCTTATCGCCTCTCTGGGTCAGTGTGCTACTGCTTATTATTTTTAATTTAATTAAGAAACAACAGTTCATTAGTTAGTGTCACATAGTTTAAATCCATTGCCTTTTGTTTATGTTTACTTAATATAAAAGTTTAAAGCCTGAACCAATTAACTTTGCGGTCTATACTCCATAGACTGCATAGAATCAACAAATGAATGATCTAGAAAAATAAGCAATGACAAAGGGGCTTTAATTAAAAGGAATATGTGAGTTCTTTGTGAGAATAGTTTTATTTATTTACCTTTTGGGACACTGGAGATTAATTAACACGTTCAATAAAGCGCGGTCCTGGTAGAGAAGAGATTCACATAATGAAATATTTTAGCAAGTCTGAGTAAATCATCAATACCATCTGCTTTCAGGTGGCCAGAATCATCGGAAACAGCTGAGCCGGTTTCCAGTGCATGTGAGGAAGAAATTTCAACCTGTCATGCCATAGCTGGGGAGTTCATTTTATAATTAAACAAAAGAGCTTAATGAGCAAGACATTATGAATACAATAGACTGATATGCACTGTCATAATTTCAGTTGATTGTGATTTGCTAATGGTATGTTACCTGATGTCGTGCCTTCAGTTTATGGACTTGACAGATTTTCACATTGACCTCAACATCTGGAGCAAACAGCACTCATGACCTCCCTGTTATTTTCTTTTTTAAAATGAAGAATGAATGCCAAATTTTTCTTTTGTTATTGTAAGTTGCATATATCATGTAAAGTATAATATTTATTGGTTCATATGCTTAAACAGATGTCTGCGGCCAACAGGTTGATTAAAAAACAAACAATAGCCTAATTATTTTTATTTTTCAGTGACATCAATTCTACCAAACTGTTTGGTTCAGCAAAAATTGATTGAGACTTTTGTCTGCTTGGTGCAGTCATTTGCAATAAAATTGTTATATAATTTGGCAAAGGTTCAGTGATATCGCAGTGATCCTCAGAGAATATTATGTGTTTGTTCCCTGAATGCCCTTCCAAGCTATTTTCTTATCTATTCTCACTTTCACCAATAATATTGGTAATATTTTGACATTAATATCATACTAGTATAAAATCCATTGGCCATTCAGGGTAAAAGGTGCTTTTTTATCTTTAACAAAAGACATTGGAGAAAGGCAGCTGAATTTGTGCCAGTAAACCACAACACGCACATACAAGACACAAAAATCCACCAGTAATATGCCAGATCATTATCTGTTGCTAAATTACCACTGCTGTCTGTTAATGTTTTAGCGAGAGGCACTTACTCACAGATAACCTGCATGCGTCCTAGTTATATATCATAACTCCATCTGTTTGATCGGCCCAGAGTGAGTTTTTTCTCTCTCTGTTTGTACTAAGCAAGTGAAACAGTTAAGTCTGAAGTTCACGGTGAAGCAGGCTGTGCGCTTCTTTCAGTGCATTAGCAGCTTCAGTGCGACCAGCTTCATCCAAACAAAATGGGGTTCATTTTTGGATTGTATATCTTGGGGATTATATTCACAGCCGTTCTTTTACTTCTGTTGGCATCTACTGCATATCATCCACTTAAAAATTATATAGGGAAATGGAACGAAATGAGAGCAATTCCAGGAATGCCAGGCGCTTATCCAATCATTGGGAATGCACTGCAGTTTAAAACCAATGCAGGCGGTAAGATACAGTGTTCTTTTTAAGTAGCATCAGTTAATGATAATTTAACACTGCAGGATTATAAAGTGTGTTTCTCTTGAAGATTTTTTCAACCAGATTATTGAGGGCACAAATGAAAACAGACATCTTCCTCTTGCAAAGGTGTGGGTGGGCCCAGTCCCCTTTCTGGTCTTGTATCATGCAGAGAATATTGAGGTGCCTGTTACTGAAATTTTATCCTTTCTTTTACTTGTGTATAATTTTCCTCACAGTTGCCCGTTTATTCTCAAACCTATGTTTTCCCATCAGGTGGTCCTCAGCAATTCCAGACACCTTGACAAGTCATTCTCATACAGGTTCCTGCACCCCTGGCTCGGCACAGGGCTGCTCACCAGGTACAATGGGTTTACTGCTATTTTTGTGAAAATTACACTCTGCTTCCTTTTTTTTTAACAGAATTTAACAGTAAGAAGTTACTTGTCACCCAATTTTTTATATCAGCTATGCATTCGGTTAGTTTCTCAATAATATTATATAATGTAATGTGTGATTTGTAGATGTGTTATGTAGATGAATAGGGTAAATCCAATTGTTTCTTCCTTATTAATACATAATTAATTTTGTTATTTCAGTACTTTCTGGTGGTATTTACATTTATACTTGTATGGTGTGATTTCTTTATCAGTTAATGCATGTGAGATTTGCGATGCCACAAAAAAAAATAAATAAATAAATAAGTTAATTAAAAAAGAAAAATCTCAATTTTACATTTAACTTAAAAATATCTAAGATACAATTTAAATATTCACATTTTGTGAAAAACCAAAAACAAACACTTTTTAAATACATACATATGTGACCCTGGACCACAATGTGTTATGTTAGTATGGTTATATTTTTTAAATATAAAAAGTATTAATGTTTTAAGAATATTAAGAGTGCTGCTGTCTCATATCTAAAGTCTCTGTCTAGCTGTAATCATGTCCTTCAAAACATTTAAAGTCAAACTAAACTTTGTTTCACATATGGCAGAGGACCACCTGCCAAACTGGCAGATCTCATATCTCATATTCAAAAGCAGCTTGCATCAAGCACTGCAAACAAAGTCTATCAAAAGCACAGTAGTTTATAATCAGCCACACTGGACACAGGGTCACTGGCCATCTGTTCAAATGCAGCAGAGTCCAGAAACACAGAAATTGAATATAAAGTGATCTCCATGTTCACGTTACAGTCTTAAAGCTATGTTGAGGTCACAGACTTGACTCTCCCTAACTTTTCTTCCCACAGCACAGGGGAGAAGTGGCGTAACCGACGTAAAATGCTGACTCCAACCTTCCACTTCTCTATCCTCTCCGACTTCCTGGAAGTGATGAATGAACAAACAGATATTTTGATTCAAAAGATGCAGAAGCACATGGATGGAGAGCCATTCAACTGCTTCAGCTACATAACATTATGTGCTTTGGATATCATTTGCGGTACAGTGCATTTAATCTTTTCATATATAGTGGAAAGCACAATTTGAGGTTTTACTGTTTGAGATGCTAATCTTTCGCTTATTGGTTAGTTAATAACTATTAATAACACATATGATATATTTGTCTAAAATAGAAACAGCAATGGGAAAGAAGATCTATGCTCAGAGCAATTCGGACTCTGAGTATGTCCGAAGTGTCTATAAGTAAGTAGTGTAATTCAGTGTTAGAGGGAATATAGGAAAGCCATGTTGTTCTGACAGTGACAGAACTGACAGTGTTTTTATTCCTCTTGCAGGATGAGTGATATCATCACCAAGAGACAGAGAGCACCATGGCTGTGGCCAGACTGGATCTACAACAAGTTAGAGGAAGGCAAAGAACATTCCAGAAGACTGAAGATTCTCCATTCCTTCACTGCGAGTGTGAGTGATCATCATTATTTATAGGGTAAATTCAGAACTACAGGAGGGACACTTTTTACCATTGAGATGACAAGGAAAAATATCCTAATTATTCAAAATATTAATAAATTCTACAATAAAATAGGGTTAATTTAGAATTAGTTTTTATTGTTTTATTTTATGCGGGATCAGGAAAGGTCCTCAAGTCAGGATTCGAACAGCGGACGGCCAAGTGCATCGGCACCGTATGTCGGCGACAGTAAAAATATATTTTAAGGTGTCCTTGTTATGTTACATGTACTTACTAATATAATAACAATTAATTATGCATAATTACATGCAAGTTACCCTAAACCAATCCCCAATCCTAAACGTAACCGTATAGTAAGCACATGTAGTTAATTAATATGACTCAGTACTTAAATGTATAATTACAATGCAACAAAGACCCCTTAAAATAAAGTGTAACCAAAAAGACAAACGAGTTTCAAATACCAACCTCCAGATTATAGTATTTTCTGTTTTCTTGAAGGTCATCAAGGAGAGAGCAAAGTTCATGAGCTCTGAACCTGACAGTGATTCTGACCAGGGGCCTAAGAAAAGGCAGGCTTTCTTAGATATGCTGTTAAAAACTACTTATGAGGATGGACAGAATTTGAGTCATGAGGACATTCAGGAGGAAGTGGACACCTTCATGTTTGAGGTATAAATAAAACTACAAAACTCTGTTAAGACAGAACATTGTTTAAAGAACCGTTCTCTTCGTCAGGGTCATGATACCACAGCAGCTTCAATGAACTGGGCTTTACATCTGATTGGCTCCCATCCTGAGGTCCAGAGGGCAGTGCAGGCAGAACTACAGGAAGTGTTTGGTAAATAGGTCTTTCTCAGGCATGTGATTGAGCATAATGCCTACCATGTGTTCTTAGTAAAACAATTTGTTCTGTTCTGGAGTAGTCGAGAAAGCATCTAGATGCTTGTGAATGTTTTCTAACAACCTCATTTACTGTAGAGTTCTGTAGAGTTCAGCTGCATCTCCTGTGTTCTGATTGGCAGGTTCGTCAGACTGCCACGTGGGGGTGGAGGACCTGAAAAAGTTGCGCTATTTGGAGTGTGTCATCAAGGAGAGTCTGCGGATCTTTCCCTCCGTGCCTCTGTTTGCACGCAGCATCTGCGAGACCTGTCACATCAGTAGGTGGCAGCAGTTTGTCACCTTGCCAAACACTGCCAGATCAAAGATCTGCATTTTTTGATGCCACTCTCATTATTTGCACCTCAGCATAACAGCAGATGTCACGGCTTCTATTTCCATTTCCCATTGTCAAATATGAAGCAGCCGGAGTGTTTATTTCTACTCAGAGCTAAGATTCTTTCACGCAAAAGCAGCTGGATGGAAAATACAACTTTTTAGGATGGAAAGTGTTGCAAAACACTATAAATGTATCCGTTTGTTAATTATGTATTAAAGCTTTATTCTGTCTCCTACACAGCTGTATAGTTTGGTGTGTGCTAAACCAAATGTAGTGGTGCAGTGTCCTGATCAATTGTTAAAAAATGTGTATAACATAATCGAAAGACTGCTGTTGTTGTGTTGTTTGGTTGCAGATGGGTTTAAGGTCCCAAAAGGAGTGAATGCTGTTATTATACCATATGCTCTTCACCGGGACCCACGCTACTTTCCAGAACCTGAGGAATTTCGACCGGAAAGGTTTCTGCCAGAGAACATCAAAGGGAGGCATCCATATGCATACATCCCTTTCTCCGCGGGGCCAAGAAACTGCATCGGTAAGAAAAAGATGTAAAATTGACTTGTAATAAAATTTATTATGCTAAATTTTCTATAGAATAATATTAATTATTGTAAAAAGAAACCCATTTCTGTTTTGGTGTTGAGGCGATACATGAGCCTTTGTGATGGGGTTGTGGTGGTACATACAACCAAAAGACCTAAATCTGTACCATAACACATTTCAGTAGATGTACAAGATGTATAGGCAAGGGAATCATACAGAATTTAAAGATTATGCCGATTTAAGTCTCACAGTTAATTGAAAGTTTTTCAAATTTCAATTGAGACATTATAGTGAATTTGACTGCACTGTTTGTGCACGATATGTTTGATTTAAGAAAAGACTCACTTGAGATGTTTGCTTGGGGATCAGACTATAGTTCTTGTGCACTACAGTATGTGTTTGATTAAATAAAAAGAACTGACTCACTAAAGACGCTTTTCATGCAATGTGTTTGATTCACTAAAATAAAACCGCTCTTTAGAGTCATTTGCTATGTAAACAGTCTATACATGATTAGCCTGTGTAGAATTAGTAGAGTCATTCAGTTTTTTTTTTTTGTTCCCAACCCTAGTCATATAACATCCTCAGAACTTGTCAGGGGTGTACAAATCTGTTTCTGGAGGGCATAGTTTAGCTCTATTCCTAATTAAACACATTTGAACAGCTAATCAGCTCATTATTTTCAGACTCACTGCAAACTTTTAGGCAAGTGTTTTTGTGCTGGTTGTAGCTAAAAATCTGTAGGATGTTGGTGCTTCAGGAGCAGGATTGAATACACAGAATGCATTTTTCCCACGTTGTTTTTCTATGAAAGCATGCTAGATAGATGTTTTTGAAGGTTGAGCTCACATTCCAAAAATTCCATGCTAAATGTAAAAGTTTGAAAATAATGTTTATAGTGTAGTTTTTCTTCCTATTATATTTTATCCAAGAGTCAATCTGCTTATTTAGCATGGATAGTTAAAAGATAGATGCAGTGTACTTATCCTCCCTATGGGCTTCTGTCCCACCTCTGAATAAAACAGATTGTTTCACAGCGAGTGGTGCTTGCAGGTTCAGGTCGCTAGCCACACAAAAGAAGAAGCTTCTAACGAAACTGAACAAGAGCCACATACCTTTGGAGATTTATTATTTCAGCACTCGACTCCTCACCAACTGCCTTCCAGGAACAAAAGCTCCAAATAAGAGCATTTGTAGAAATTTACTTCATGAACTCGGGGGGAGTTAGTTTTGTTGCCGTTCTGAGACCTTATTCTCTCTTTCCCATTTTCTCTTTGTCTGTGCATCTGTGGCTCCAGGCCAGCGCTTCGCCATGATGGAGGAGAAGGTAGTTCTTGCTACGATCTTGCGTCATTTTGACGTAGAGGCGTGTCAGAGCCGTGAGGAACTGCGGCCTCTGGGGGAACTCATTCTGCGTCCCGAGAAGGGCATTTGGATCAGACTACAAAGAAGAACCAAATAACTCTCACCACCATTAAAACATAAGGTAGCTTTAGTTCTCAAATCACTGTCGTGCTAAAGAGTTGTTGTGCTGCTATGAGCAAATTCGAACACAGCTTTTTTTCTTTTTTTTGCATTTTCTCTGCTGATTTGATGGGAAATTGTGTCAAACAATGAAAAGAGGATAGCTGGGAGTACCAGACATGTATCAGTAGCTTAAGGCGTAATCAAATTAGTCAAAATATTATATAAACAAACACCCAAGGGGAGGCAGAAGTTTGTAAATGACAAGCGTTCAAAACTTTCTGCAGAGTTCTGAGTCCATGTGGAGCTAGTTATAAGTTAGAAATAGTGTACAGTCAGCCGCTCGATAGCACAAAATAAGCCAAGATAGGTTGATCAGTTCATTGACAACCCCAACACAGCTACTTGCCGCATAAATGTACATAATGCATTGATTTAAGTTTAAATTATTTTATCATGAGAGAAGAGACAGCTGAGTGTAGTACATTAAACTAGCACAGCTAATGCAACAGCTATAAATTATGCAGTCTAGTGGTCATTAAATAAATATATTTAACCACAGAATGACTTATATACCTGATATCAATATATTAGAATCAAGTCTGTAAATCAGTTGAATTGAGGCAAAACTATTTTTGCACTTGTGTATTGAAAACAAATGTGTATATATTCATACATCTAACATTATGATTCTTTTTATGTGTTTTTTTTTCTGTTTTGCTGAATGCATGACCAATAAACATAACAAATATTTCATTTAGTTGGTACTTAAATACTAAGCTTGCACACATTTAACTTGGCTGCATACTGCTTTTCTTTCTTTTGATTTGAATGTGCAAAATTGATAATTTGATTTTAGACGTACTTCCATTTAAAAGATTGGGTTAGTAAGATTTTTCAAACAATAAAGAAATACATTTATTCAGTAATAAATTGATCAAAAGTGGTTGTATAAATTTTGAAAAAGTTACTAATCTTACAGATAAACAGAATAGCACAACTATTTTCAACCTTGATAATATTAAGTGTTTCTTGAGCAGCAAATTAGAATAATTTCTGAAGGATCATGTGGCACTGAATACTGTAGTAATGGTTGCTGAAAATTCAGCATTGCATCACAGGAATACTATATAAAAAAATTATATATTAAAATAAGAAAACTCTTATTTTGATCAAATAAATGCACTCGTGGTGAGCATAAGGAAGTTCTTTCCAAAGCTTTACACTTTTTACTAATTCCAAACTTTTGAACAGTAGTGTATTTTAGATGATTAGAGAAGATTCACCAAGTACCAGAGTTGCAAATTCACAGATACGTTCCAAAAATGCAATAAAGCAATACAGCAACTGGCATTAAAGCCCTCAAGACTCTCCATTATTAGTCAGCTACAATCACTGGATGAAAACAAATCTTTGGCAACAGACTGAACCGTGTCTACACATCCAGACATACCAGATACCATCAGCACCTTATTCAAATACACATTTTGAATATATATTCCACTCAGTGGAATGTCTGGAGGCTTTCATTTAGTGGAAATGTTTTCTTTAATTAAAAGGGAAATTTAAGTCTCGGTGTGTATTTTGTCCTTGTCAACAGAACACTTCATACTCAAAGTGATTTTCATCAAAAGATCCATTTAGCTCAGAAATCGTAACATGACATACAACATACTTTTTATAATGGGGCAGTCATTTTAATTTGTTTGTTTATCTGGAGGATGAGCAACAACCAAATCATAATATTTTTCCTGAGGGAGATTTTACTAATTATATGAATTTGCATGAAAGAGTTTCTCAGTCATCAGTCAGCAATGTCCAATACTGAATATATTTCTTTAAGCATTTCTTCACAGCTTCTTTTGATGCATTTTAGATTCTAAAAGCCGTCACCTGAATTCTACTGTTCTTCTGAGCAGAAGTCACTAATGCACTTCCCTCGGCTCATTTGAAGTCATTTGGGGTTGATGGGTAATAAAGAGCAGGGCTCCTCCACAGAGAGGCAGTATTGCTCTGAGCAGTGCCGGTGAGAGGACACCACACAGTCAGACTGATGGGAAAATCAGTTGACCCTGCCAAGCCCCAAACCGCTACTGCAACTTCACTGAGAACAGATCAAGAACAAAAAAACCCATTTGATGCACAGACTACAATACAAACCTCTAGTTAAAACTGATGTTAAATGCATGTTTCTCCTGTCACAGAGATGAGCAGAAATAATTATGTAAATTTGCTAGCTGCTCAAAGTGATTGCAATTGTACAGCTTTAAACCATATAATTTTTTTTAAAATGCACATTGTGTACCAGTAAAGACATTGTTGGCAGATAACAAATAACTAGTGGGTAAATTGTATTGTAAAGTATCAGTCGATAATTAATTATTGGCAAAATTTAAACAGATTAGAGCTTGAAGGGTTATACTGTAGGTGAAAATGTGCATGCATACTTTAGGGATGAGAAATTTCAAAGAGGTTTACATTCCATCTGTGTTATTAGATCTATGTCCCTCCTTTCTCAGAAAGCAGGAAATCATTTACAGGTTGACGGCAGTTTTGAATCTCAAGCTCTACATTTTGAACACACCGCCACTCTGACCATACCTGAATTAACAAGCATATTTATAGACATCGAGAGAAAAAACTGATGTCCAAAAGTATTTTTTTCTTCATTTAAAATTATATGATCAAACAAACAAACTGAGCAAATTTAAATTAACTAAAATGAAAATAAAAACCATTCTTCATCTGATCTTACGATTATTTCTTAAATGTACATACATTTGATTGAGAGAATGAACTTATGGACAAAAAAATGTATCTATGATGTGAAATTTATAAACTCAAAATGTTCTTCAAATTGTGTGCAACTGAGTGGTTTCAGATCGCAGCCTTCCAAAATCATTTAATAGCTTAGATTCCCAAATACTTTTAACTTTCTGCCATAAGGATAAGTGCGTATATCTGCTTAGACCCTGACATGGCACTATCCACATCAAAGACTGCTTTTATAAATATTGAACCTTGATTTTAACGTACACACATTCGAAGATCAAATCTGTTTATGGCTTATAAATGAGGTCCTTAGTTTATCCCTCTATTGCTTTAGTGACAGCAGCAGTCGCGCTGTGTGAACTTAAACCTGATGATCATATTCTTCAGCATGATTTCAGATCATCCAAAGAGCATCTTGCACTTTTATGGAAGCAAGAACATCTGACTGTCTGCACAAAGAATCACATTATCATAGTCACAAATTGAATTATTCGATTAGAGCTCTAGAAATAGAGCTCAATCTTAAATATCCCATTTTACGTCATAAGTTAACATTTCTTTGTTTTGAATGGCCCAGAGTCTCCAGAACTGTCCGTTCTGTTTCCCATTTCAAGGTTTAATGAAAAATATCACAGCTTTTCAGTGAGGTCTTAGACATTTGGAGCCCACTCTACTTCTAAACATATGGTAGTATCCACCTGTACTAACTGTGAAGCAGGAAGGTGACCATGTGCCTGTGTTTGCTTTAGCTGGAAGGCAGAGTCATTATAGCACAGGGAGATTACAGAAGATAACGCAGTCTTAAGTGTTCTATTCTTCAAAGGGCACGTCTCATCAAACGTCTCTACCTACGTCTGCAGCGCAGAGATCAATGCTATCCAAAACATAAAGGAAAGTGTCAAATCCCTTCTTCTGGAAACAACTTCAGTTACACTGAATGTGAAGAAAGTCTTTAAAGTCACAGGAGTAAAAGGGATGGCTTCGTTTCAGCCATTTAAGCGAGTATTTTCAAAAACGAACAATTTATTAGTCAGGGTAAATATACCAAATGTTTTATAGCGATAGCTCCATTTTAAACATGAAGCATGCTGTATAAACACATACCTCTGATTGATTCTCTGAACTTCTTTCTGACCCTAGTCCTGCCCAAGTCAAATGGGAATAAAAGCAGACATAATTGCTTTTAGAATCCATTTGCAGAGGGCAAAGGGCTACTTATTTTCAATCACTGAATTGTTTTAGAACTTATGAAAGCTGTCTTTGTTTTTCTAAAATACTTTGAACACAACAGAAGGATGTTCTGATGTCAATAATTAGCATAACTTGATTGGCCTCCTGCGGTTAAAATATAAATGGCAGTTTAACTGTTGCAGATGATTAAAAAAACAACCTTCTATCATTTACATATGACATAAAGGCATAAGTGTGGGAGTTTTATATAGAATCAGTTAATTTTATTGTTTTTTTATCACTTTTGGTAATTATTGCATCAACATTACAGTACTGCATATCATTAAGGAAGATACATGATACTGGTAATGGTAACTAATGAGGGTTTGTTATTATTACAACGGTCTTTGGAATACTTGATTCTGAATGGTCAGTCAATCTCATACTCTCTCTTTTCATCTTTGCAATGTGTATCTTGTTGTGTTTTTGTATTTTGTAATAGAATGGTAACACTTTATTTTGATAGCCCACTTTAGATATTCTACTAACAGTAAGTAACTTTGCAACTACATGTCAACTAGCAGTCATTAGAGTTTTAGTAGACTGTCTGCTTAACAACTTTATTTTAATGGGTTCACAACATGCAACACACTGACTATCAGAAATTATATGTCAACTTATTCTACTAACCTTAAACCTACCCTAATAGTCTACTCTGAGAGTTAGTAGACTCTCATTAGATAATTAGTTGAAATGTAGTTACAAAGTTACTTAGTAGAATGTCTAAAGTGGACTATCAATAAAGTACAACCAAATATTTTTGCTTGATGGAAGATTTAAGATAATATACAGGTAAAATGATAAAGTCGTCCATGTATATTTTTATTAGGTGAGTTAAATGTTATAAATAAATAGAAAGAATGTAAAGAATGAAATACAGAAAGTATTTATTTCCAAATTTTCAAAATATATATCCTGCCAATAATGTTATGCTGACTGTCAAGTAGAAATAAATGTGTTTTTAAAATGTGATTTTTTTTTTTTTTTACCTGTAATCCATATTGTTTCTTTTATCCGAGTAGAATTTGTTTGATTCCCTAATGTAGGTCTTAAAGAGAGACAATGCAAAGTCAGAAAGTAGACTTCAAACAATAAGCACATGCACCATCTAAATATCAAAACAATGGTTTATGGCAAAGGCACCGCTACTGTAAATGGACCATATGTTCGTTTTTTGTCCTTGTGATAAGGACCTGGGTTTGGGAACTCCTTCGGGTGGCATATACTGTATACCCCACATTTGCACTTTAAACTTGCTTCACTGTTTACGAAACTGTGTGATAATAATTTTAAAGTGAGCTTTTGTTAAGTGCCACATAAATATCTTTAGTCCATTAATAGGTCTCTATAGTGGTAACCATGTGCTTTTTGAAGTGTTCATGGAACGCTTGAATATCCCTCGCAGACACTGAATCGAGCCAGTAATCCAAACACTAGCTAATTGGAGTGTGACTTTAGGTCATGCTTTCAGAGCGACCTGGACATAGATTCCCCCGGAGCAACACGGATGCTCTCCATTTCAACCTTAATTTGGGCTTCAGTGTGGTGGATCTGCACAGATCTTCAACATGAAAGCAAAGGGAAATTGATTTTCTGGAGCCTGGTTTCCATGAGCTGAATATTTAAATTCCCTCAATCCCTTCAACAGCTCCAGGCTTTGGAAGATACCCAGTTCCTTATCGATGTTTCAACTTACTCATTGGCTTTTCATTGGAAAACATCAAGGGCATGTTGTGAGGAGCTGTCAAAAAAAATTTAAGATATTTTTTTTTTTAACTGAATACACACTGTAAGTTGCAGTCTAAAGTTGGGTTTGCCCTCATCCTGACACAGTTAAAGACGAAGAGCTCTAATGAGCTGGAGCGAGATTACTATGTGCTATATTGAACAACAGAGCCTCACCTCTTCAACACGGAGCAGGAGGCTAATACAGACCTCATTCCCTTAACAAATGTTACACTATTAATATGCCACAGGAGTGGAAGAATCCTGTTATTGTTAGTAGCGTCCTGATTTACATTTTGCGCATGATTGAATGAATTGTTGGCAAGATGTTTTAAAAGCATAGGCCTAGCAATGTACAACTTGGGACAAAGTATCTAAATCAGTCTATCTGGCAAAGACGTCCCTTTTGCACTAACAAAGTGAAAAATTGCAATCTGGCATAGATTGAAAGTCATTTTCTCTCATAACACTGATGAATCTGTGTCAGAATATCTAGATGCGCCATACATCAATTAATTCATGATCATATTCTGTGTTTATTACGTTATCAGGGAGAAGAAAAATGCCCTTCAAATGTCTTTTTCTGCTATATGGATCTTGCGTCATTGATTTTTACTTGCCACGAGTGGAGCCTGATGCCTTTAGGTTTGCGTTCATGCTATCAGTGTTGGCCTGGCAGTGGCGAATATACTGATCAAAGATATTTAATATATAAGTAAGAAGTAGAGTAGATTTCTCCTTTAAATGCTGAAGCATTTTTATCTGCCAGTATAGCATAAATATTGCATGTCAGATCTATAAAGGTGGGTAAGAGCATTCATACATCCCTCTACTTTGTGTGTTGTCTTAATTCTTTGAAAATACCGTATATGCATTTTCTTGATGTCAAAGCTGATTTGAATTATGTGGATCATGAGTAGGTCTGTGCATGACATTTGAAAGGTCATATACGTTAACATATAGGCATGGCATCATCTGCCCTGTAAAGGTCAGCTGCTTCCAGAAATTCAGAAAATAAATGTAAAAATATGGTAATGATATTCCAGGAATACTTTACATACAATGTACAATTCATTAACTGGTATATTAATCGAGCAGAAATTATGGAAAATATAATTGTACATTACAGCATGCTAACACACATTCTGTATTTTTTACAAAATTATTCTGGCAACCACAGCTGCCAATTTTTTTTTTTTGTACAGTGCACATTTTACACTGTAGGTACATTTCTCTCCCCAAATCAATTTTTTAAGTGTATATCTGTGCAATTTGTTTAAATGTACTAGCTGTAAAAGTTAACTTACAATTAACTGGTTTTAGAGTACAGCAAGTGTTAAAAGTATGAGCATTTTTTTGCACTGTAATGCCAAATTGCACAAAAAATATAAAAGAACCAGCACTAACAACATGTAATTTCTTCAATTTTCTACTATCACTGCCTAAAATTATTACCATTCTTCCCAGAATTAAAAAAAGCTTACAGAATACATTACAATATAAAACACATTTTATGCTGTGACAGAATAAGAATATGAAATAGCATCTAATTTTCATACCCAGTAAAGACAGGATACAAGTAAACAAGCAAGTCTATGTTTACTGTCAGTTACACACTACATCTGTCACGCAGAAACTTGAGAGCTTCCTGAATGCATGATGATCATTTTCATCCTTATTATTATCACTTACTGTAAATAACCGTTCTCGGAGGTGACAGACACTGTGACTGCGAGTGCTGCCGTGTTATACGTGCTTTTGATTATGCAATAGAAGAACTTTTCCTCCAGCTAGGCAATAATGACAATTTGTAGGGAGAGCAGTGATAGGAAGGACCAGTTAAAAGAATGTATTTTTACCAGCAGGGGCGCTCAGTCGAGGTGAACGGCACCACGCTGGGTGACACGAGAGCTGCACACGGCTCATGGTGAAGGTTACCAGAAGCTTTTCCAGCTCTTCGTAGCTTCTGGATCAGATTGACTCAGTCTGTGTTTGTTAACAAATGGGGAAGCATCGAAGCAGCGAGGAAACTGCAAGACTGAATAGAGACCTGATCTTTAGAATAGAAGCCACCCACTTCTCAGCCTACACAGCCCTGCTCTTTACCTTTGAAAATGTCCTGAGAGAATTGTGGGAAAAACACATGGAAAGATACTAAAAGCTTCATCAATGCATATGTGAGATGAGCAACCTCCTTCTTGAGGTGATCAGACTGCTTTAATGTAGGATCTGCCAGCGTTTATTTCCGTGTCATTTGGCGCTCTGTTTTCTTTAGAAGGGGGAAGATGTATCATGAAGATGCACATTCATCTGGGCTGTGAGCTGACAACTAAATAACTAGCGATTGTGCTGTTGCCATAACTCAATAATATAGAGTTGAACCCCTGAGGCTTGATCTTGACCAGGTATTGATTCATTTCTGTCTGAGATTCTGACTGCTGCTCATGTCTGGATATCAAGTTATCAGGTTTATTCTGAGGATTAATTGTTAAAGAATTAGTTTAAGAGGAAATAATGACAGAATTGTAGTTTCAGTTTTCTGACATTGCAGGTTGTCATGCTCACAATTTTCAAGATTATTTTTGCACTGCACTGTATCACGATTTTACCTAAACCGAACTGAATTTCCTTCAGTTGATGTAAAAATGTTTTTTTTATTTTTATTGTATTTAAGATTAATTAGTTAGAATTAAATGATTCATTAAAGTTTAGATTTAGATTCAGCACATTTTGTAACTTTTTTTTGTTTTTTTTTTGCAAAATAAATAAATAATAAATAGTTATCATCATAATGATATTCAAAAATGTTGTTTTTTATTTTTTATTAACTTTTTTAGTGTAAAATATATATGAACACTCAACATTCAAAAGCTTAAATTTTTAAGATTGTAAAGGGAATGCATTGAATGAATTAAAGGTAAAAAGTAAATAGGATTATTTGCAAAATGCAGTTTTTTCTATTCGTTAAAGAATGATCTTTTGTCAAAAATAGTAAGTGGCATAACTTTTTTACAACATTTATAATAACTGAATAATAATTCCATTTCTGGAGAAATTTGGAGTAATTGCTGCAAAACTAAATAAATAAATAAATAAAACCATTCCATTACAGAATAAATTACACTTTTTCAAAATTGTAATAATTATATTGTAATAATTATGTAATAACCATATTTCAAATAATAATAATATTGATAGAAACACTAACTTTGAAACATCTTTAAAAACATTAAAAAACTGACCCCAAACTTTTGAATAAAAGAGTGTGCGTGTATATATATATATATATATATATATATATATATACTGTATATTACTATTACAAAGTTATTTATTTATTTATTTATTATTTATTATGAAATAACAAGCAGCAAAGTTTGATTTTAACCATAAATTTCATGATTTCAATCTTTGACATGGCCTTACTCTGTAAATATTAAATATATCAAGTTTACATTTTCACAGAATGTTCTTTACTTTTATAAAGTAATTTTAAAGTGATTTTATGTAGAAGACAGAAGAAAAAAAAAACTTAGCTGGGTTTATGTAGCCAGGGTCAGATATAAATATGGAAATGTGGGTCTTATTTAGCCAGAACTTATTTATACTGAGAATATAATAGAAGCACCACTGCATTACTGTACACGTTGTAGTAATACAATACATGTGTAAATAGTGTAATACAGACAAAGATAGTCACAGAAAATTACCGGCCCTCGTAGATAGTATTATACAGTAAATTACAGTAAATACAGACTTAACAAATGGTGTAGATTACATTGAAAATTTTAAAACTGGCTTTTCAGGAAGACTGTGAGAAATAAATGAAAGTTTATGCACATTGTGGATGGACTTCCTTAGGGCAAGGTTAGCACGAAGGAATCTGCTCTGAGGCGGCGAGGGCAAACTGAAGCACACTTATAATACTCTGCTGAGCAGAGGCTGGATTTACAGACGTGGGGGACCTGAGTGATAAGAAGTGAGATGTGTGAGGGCAGGGCTACTGGTTACCAATTGAGTCAGCAGAACCGTGAGTGAAGTGAATGTTTAAATTGGATTTTGGATGGGTCAGAGAGTTAATGGAGCACGGGAGATCAGGGATGTATCGTGGAGAGAGTCCAGGAGGAAACTATAGTGTTTGTCATGTGAACAAGAGACTGGGTCATTAGAGATTGACTGGACTCATCGATGTGTGTAACATTATATACTCAATGATGTGTAACATCATATACAGAGCTTAGATTCAGTTATTTGAAAAATATATTTAACACTGACTGATGAATGAACCAGGGCAGAAAAATACTCTTCATAATAATGAGCTTTATTTGTTCTAACATCTGTTGTTGTCATAGGTAGTGTTTGGGAGTAATGGGAAGTCTGAGTCATTTTAGTGAAATTTATGGTTCATCTAAATGAAGAAGATGCCTCGTGGCATTATTTTATTTTATTTTTTTAAATGATAAACAGTACACATAAAACCTTGTTTGACATAGATATTACAATTTGAAGGTGGTTTATGAGGACACCTCATAAGGACATAGCCTTAAAGCCTTAAAAACATACCCAGTGGTGTTTCGTTTAATGGGGAGGGTTTGGTGTAGGGCAATAGCACATTTTGTACCAACCCGGGCTCATTGGAAATGCATGCCTCTACATACATTTCTGCAACCCCGTATTTATGTACCTTACTGCACGTTTTGCTGCAGTTTCAAAGTGAAATGTTCAGAGAGTGGCGCTAAAACACACGTTTAATACGTGTCCGTGGCACGTTTGTATTAGGGCGTGCAGGTACAGGTGTTTTTTGTAATGCTGCTCGAGGTACGTTTTGTGGCCGTTCAGAATTGAAATATCCAGTGAGTGTCGCTAAAGATTAATGCTCTATCATGTTGTAAATATCCCCTACACCAAACCCAAACCTAAA
>JAUMHE010000063.1:14771032-14839751 GCA_032359235.1 Enteromius mattozi | reverse complement strand
CAGTGGCTTCCTCCGTGGTGTCCTCCCATGAACTCCATTCTTGTTTAGCGTTTTACGTATCGTAGATTCGCAAACAGGGATGTTAGCACAAGCCAGGGATTTTTGTAAGTCTTTAGCTGACACTCTAGGATTCTTCTTCACCTCATTGAGCATTCTGCGCTGTGCTCTTGCAGTCATCTTTACAGGACGGCCACTCCTAGGGAGAGTAGCAACAGTGCTGAGCTTTCTCCATTTATAGACAATTTGTCTTACCGTGGACTGATGAACATCAAGGCTTTTGGAGATACTTTTATAACCCTTTCCAGCTTTATGCAAGTCAACAATTCTTAATCGTAGGTCTTCTGAGAGCTCTTTTGTGCGAGGCATCGTTCACATCAGGCAATACTTATTGAGCAAAGCAAACTCAAAAACTGGTGTGTTTTTTATAGGGCAGGGCAGCCTTAACCAACACCTCCAATCTCATCTCATTGATTGGACTCCAGTTGGCTCACTCCTGACTCCAATTAGCTCTTGGAGATGTCATTAGTCTAGAGGTTCACATACTTTTTCCACCTGCACTGTGAATGTTTACATGGTGTGTTCAATAAAAACATGAAAACATATCATTATTTGTGTGGTGTTAGTTTAAGCAGACTGTGATTGTCTATTGTTGTGACTTAGATGAAGATCAGATCACATTTTATGACCTATCTGTGCAGAAATCTGTATAATTCCAAAGGGTTCACATACTTTTTCTTGCAACTGTATTTCTCATCTTCCATAGCTTTAAAGCATGCATACGTCTTGTTTTCATCTCAGTTTATTCAGCATAGTTTATTAACATTGAAAAGTTCAAGGATGGACAAGCAAATATGTTTTTATGTCGTAAACAAGAAAGTAAGGTACTGTGTTGAACATTTGACATTATAAAAGTGATTTATAGTAGTACATTGAACTGTATGCCAGAATATGTATGGGTTGAATTCAGGTAAATTGGGACACTTTTTGCCATCAAAATGACCAATTATCCTGAATTAAGCCTAAGTTGTTTAAAATTAGACCTATATTGTGTGTAGTGCTGTCAAACAATTAATTGCAATTAATCGCATCCAAATTAAAAGTTTTTGTTTACATAATATATGTGTGTGTGTGTGTACTGTGTAGATTTATTGTGTATATATGAAGACACACACATACAGTATATATTTAGAAAATATTTACATATTGATTCAAAAATATATTTATATATTTATATTCATATTAAATATCTTATCTATAAATATTTAATATATAAACGTAAAATATTTTTCTTAAATATATACATGAATGTGTGTGTATTTATATATGCATAATACATATACGCAGTACACACACATATATTATGTAAACAAAAACTTTAATTTTGAATGCGAATAATAATTTAATCATTAAATGCACTCCATTGCAGTAGTATAGCAATGCAGTCTGATGAATAAATAAATCAAAAGTGTTGTAACAGATAGTTAAGAAGAACATAAATGTCTGAAATCTTATTTTTAGAATTTGCCATTTTGTTCACATTTCATAAGATATGCAGTTACACAGATGCTACTGTATAGTGACCATTTAAAGGGAAAGTTGACCCAAAAATGAAAATCGTGTCATCATTTACTCATATTGTTCCAAATAATATTTCTAAAATGCTATTTTATTTAATTTTTTTGGCACTTACAATAAAAGCCAGTGTTGTTTTGGAGCCCACTGATTTTCATTATATGGACCGAAACAGTTCTTCCACAAAAATCTACCACATTTCTTCCGTTGTCTTCTGCAGAAAATCTTACCAAACAACATGATCTTTGGGTGAACTATTCCTTTAAGAGCTTGCTTACATTTACAAGAACCCAGTCTTAAAGTGCCCCTATTATGCCATTTCCAATACTGACTTTCAGGCAGTGTGTAAACAATTTGCAAAGTTGTAAGTTGTCTGAAAATGCACAATAAATCAAGTTATTGTCTACCAAAATAAAGAATCGACAGCCTAAACGAGTCGTTAGTAATTCGAATCCCTTTTCCATGACAGCTACACGTCACAGGGTAACACATTTGAATCACAACAGACTGGGCCACCTCACCAATCAGAGCAGAGTAGGCTCACAGAAAGGAGGGGGTTAGAGAGACTGAATCTTAGAACTGCTTCAAACTAATGGTTTAAGCATCACTGGAAAATTAAGTGATATTAAATGCATTTTTGAGAAAACAAAAAAAACTTGCATGCATGTAAACCTATTGTAGGAGACTCCCAAAAAATATTAGGGGCCTTAAAAATGGCATATTAGGGGCACTTTAAATCTGTCATTCATGGACCTAAAGACATTTGCTTTCAAATACAATTGTTGGCCTGCACTGGCTGTCCTACCAGGTTACCTATAAATAATATACTTGAGTACAATATTATTTTGCAAATGCATAATCTGGCATGCAGACAGCCTCTAAAAACATCAGAAAATAACTAAACCTAAAAAAAAAATATTATAACCATCATAAATGATATTATTGAGCACTTATCAAGTTTAAGGGCTACTGTTCTGCTCAATTGGCACCTTGTTCTTCATGTACGACAGTGTGTGCATTGGTTTATAGCATACATTTTATGATATCCTGAAAAAAAAT
The DNA here is from genome assembly GCA_032359235.1 of Enteromius mattozi. NCBI lineage: Eukaryota > Metazoa > Chordata > Actinopteri > Cypriniformes > Cyprinidae > Enteromius > Enteromius mattozi. Next base: position 14,837,120 of record JAUMHE010000063.1, on the reverse strand, counting down.
GCATGGACCTACTGTATATAAAGGTCTAACATTATGAACTTGTAAACACTGAGACCAAGCAAGATATCTGCATTGCACCTTCTTGTAAAAGCAACAGGTACAAGAAATACATACACCTGTATTCCGGTTATAAATATCGGTTATAAATAGTTGGTTCTGAAAGCAGCTGAAATGCTTATTTGGTTTTTTTCACAGTGTCCTTTTAGGTGTTTTCATACCGAATCGACTTTGACTTGGTTGTTGTTTGTCATTAAAGGAGATGGCTTGCTTTTGATGCGATCCGCAGCATCATTTGAGCTCTCTGGGAAGAACATCCTTGCGGTACAGAGCGAGACAATAATTTTTTTGTACTCTCGTCTGAAGTTCTGATTCAGCAGTCCGTAGACTATTGCATTAAGGCAACTGTTGAAATAGGCCATAAAATAACTGGATACAAAAAACCACTCCGGGATGAGAGGCGCGACCCGTTCGGGGTCTATAGCGACCGCCAGGCCGATGAAATTGAGAGGGGCCCAGCAAACGGCAAAAAGAACGAACACCACAAACATGGTGACAAAGTTCCTAACGTCGTGCGGTGTGAGTTTGGGCCGGAACTCGGGTTTTACACGTCTCCTCACCTGGATCACCAATATCCAGATCCGCAGGTAGCAGTACGTCACAATCATGATTGGAAGAATGAAGTGGAAGAAGACGACGGCGATGGTGTACGCCGAGCTGGCCGACTGCGCAAACGTACACGAGTAGACCCTGGAGTCATACTTCAGGGAGCCGACGTAAAAGTTTGGCACTATAGCGACCACAGTCAGTATCCAGATGAGAAGGACGTAGCAAAGCGAGTTCTTGTCGCTGTATATCTTGTCATACTTGAGGCTGTGACAGATATAGCAGTAGCGATTGATGGCAATGCCGGTGATGTTAAATATAGATCCAATCACGCTCAGTCCCATCAGGAATCCACTGATCTGGCAGTGGACGAATCCCAGATTCCATCCATTATGGAAAATGGAGACCAGCACGAGTGGATAAGGATAGATGGCTACCACCAGGTCAGCTACTGCCAGGCTCACTACAAATATGTTCCCTGCAAAACAACAACAGTGGAAGAACGATAAATGCAAATAGAGCAATTATAGCCACACACTGTAGAAATGAGAAAGCCTTCAAGCAAAACAGCTTATTACAATTTCCAGAATGCAATTTATTAGGTTATTGAATAACATTAGGCCAAATAGAATACTGTAGTGACTCTTTTAATAGAGTGGAAAAGAAGTGGTTTCATAAGATATACCATTTTGCTTTAGGTGCATTATTTCTCCTGTCCTTTTCAGGATGGATGCCAGTATGCTTTTGCAGCATGACCTTTATTGCATCTAATTAAATCATATCTTTCCTAAGTCTGTCAGCTGCTTTCACTGTTAAAAGGATTTGGGTTGCATCTGTTATTGTCACATGATACTTCACTCTCCAATGAAGACCTTTTACAACTTTTGGGCCCCGTGCTGGAAGAGACACTATCAAACCAGGCGGTAGAAAATCGCAGTTTTTATGTTTATTTTTTTTTTGTTTTGTTTTTTGTGCTTCATGCATATTTGAAAAAAATTTATACCACTTAAAATGAATATGATTAATTCACTCAAATAAGGTCAAATCTTGTCATATATGCACATCTTCATTTTTTTAGTAGTAGCAATAGAGTAGTTGTGGAGTTTGCAGCTAAACTAACCTTGGATTTTTTTTTTAAAGCAATCATCTAAAGTTTGTATATACGTAATACATAAATATACGTAAACGCAATTCTTGTCAAATAATAATAGAATGAATTAGGATATTTTTGTAAAACAAATCAGCAAAATTCAGTTTTTCAGCCATTTATAGGAGACCTTTTTATTCTAAAATTTACAGACTTTTGACTTTGAACACACAAAAAACTTAAAAAATGTTATCAAATAATCCCATAAGTAAGGTCTCTTTAAAAGTGATTTTGGAGAGGCTTGCAATAGCAAGCTAGCTTTGAAAGCATAAGATCCCACACTCCCTGCAAATCACTCTCCAATTGTAGCCCTCGGACCAAGGGATATGATTGGACAAACATTTTGTACTCCTTTCCACAGAAAATATAAATATATTTGCAGCAACAAAAACGTTTTTTGAATCAATCAACGATCCTGTCTTTAACTGAACAAGAAGTTGTTAGTTCTATTTCAAGGAATAGCATTTTAAATGGTCTGGAAGACTTTCTATACTCATTCTGTACTGCTCTCACAGAAAGAAAAGGTAAAATATTCAGAATGCGAATCAGCCTAACTTTCTCAAAATGCAGATCAGATGTGGAACATTGCACTCGTGTACTGGCATTTTTGTCTCATATACGGAACATGCTGTGCAAATCTTGTAATCCTGAAGGATTGCCAAATAAATACATTCATGATTTAGCAAATTTAGCTCAATGTTAAGAGGAATCACCGGAGCAGAAGATCGTTCCAGAACAGTGACTCAGTAAATTATTCCTCTGACATCTCAGCGGCTCCTCTATTTTCAACTGTTGTTCCTAAAGTTCCATTTGAACTGAGGATGACTAGCAGAGAGAGGGAAAATATGAACAGAGATCTGGAAAGCCCAGCAGGGGCCCTGTAGCATGGACCACAAATCTCACTGCAGAAGTCATCTGCGGCTATATACTTCATGCGAGACATCATTATTTTGAGTGCACAACTGCAACAAGTTTGCTGTTGGTACAACTAGAACTCAAAAACTACTAGAACCTAATCAAACTACTAGAACAAGTATAACAAAACTGTCAATGTGATGTCATTATATATTCATAATAATTTCACGTCTAGTTCTAGCATGTATACTATATATTTCCATTTGTTTGGACAGAGACCACTATATCAAATATTGACAATGACCATAATAAAATCATGCTCCTGTCTGTAAAAGGATAAAATGTCCAAAAACATTTAAATTTCGCACTTCCCTTCTGAATGCCGCACTGATCAGTGTGTCCATTCTACAGTGGCATAAAAGGCAAAGACTCTGAAACTGTAGAGTAAAAGCCCTTACAAACGCGCCACTTCTTCCTAGAGAGTTTTTTTGTGCCACTAATGGCATATATGCTGCAGGGCAAACCTTTGGTTATGATTTTTCCACACCACCACACATACAGTGAGAGAAATTCACGGCCAGATTCACAGGATCCTTTGAGAGCCAGAGGAGTGCAAAGAGAATTTCTCACTCTGTTAAGTCGTCTACATCCAATTGTTTATGTGGCTGCTCTTTTCGTTCTTTCAACTATGTGCTATATGATTACATCTTGCGAGATTTATTATTTACATTTACTGTCATGCACTTGGCAAAAGCTTTCATCCAAAGCATTTTACATTTGAACATGAGAATCAAACCCATGCCCTTGATGTTACGATCACCATGCCGTACAGTTTGATCTATAGCATGAAAGCAAAAAAATGTCATCCATAGCATAATTTCTTGATTTGAATATTTTATTCAGCAAGTACACATCAAATTGATTAAAAGTGACTTGTTAAGTTTAGTTTGTGTTTCTAAAGGCTCTTAGTTTGTATTATATTTTCATTGCTTCATTACTTCCTTTGTTTTCTTCCCGTGTTTGACCCTGGTTAGCGACTACTCTCACCTGTTTCTAATTTAGTTTCTTTTTTCTTTTGTATATGTAGCACTTTGATCTAGCATTCCTTTGTCAGTTCTTTTTGCCTAGGTTTCATGTCGATAGTAAACTGTAACACTATTGTTTTTGTACTGGATTCCCGGTTTGCTTTAATAAATTCAGTATGTGATTTAGGTCCACACATCAGCTTCTCTTCATTCACACCACTGCGCCATGACAGCAAAGACATTTATAATGTTACAAATGCTTCCAAACGCCAATATATATATATATATATATATTTATATATTTTTTTTTTTTTTTTTTTTACTTTCTGTTCATGTTAAAACATAATGATGTTAATAATAATGTGTCTTGAGCAGCCAATCAACCAAACTGGTCTCATAAAAATATGTACCTCTGTGCAATACTGTTTTTACATACCTTACTACACGTTTCGCTGCAGTATCAAGAAGAAAATGTCCACTCAGTGGCGCTAAAACACAGGTTCAATACGTAAACCCTGGCGCAGGTTTTATTGCATTGATATAGGTATGTATTGTGGTGGTTTAGAATTGAAATATCCATGGACTGTTACTAAAAGTTAATGCTCTATCATGTTGGAAATATGCCAACACCAAATTTAACCCTAAACCTACCAGATAGTATTAACAAATGTAAAACTGATATGAAAACACATTTGTTGATGCAACCGTGTCAGTTGTAACTTCCTTTTACACTGATTTTAAACAGTTTGGTTGTACCGTAGTTACACGGGATTCAAACCAGAGCTCCTCACCTCTCAAATATATCTCTGTACTCTGTGCGCTACCTAGGTTTTACCGTCTATGAAAACCCATAGATATGAAGCTGGATATGTGTGACGCTAACATTCAAAAGCATCAGTTTTCAAATATCCCAGCATATTAATATTGTTTTGAAGTCATAACATGATATTCTTTAAATAACTGTGTAAAAATTACACTTTATTCATCGAAAATCTGTAAGAATAAAAAAGAATAAAAGGTGTCAGAGTTTTACTGCCTCTAGTGTTCATTTCTATTGGAAACTACAGTGATATGTACTTATTGGTACGTATTTCTTGTCTCGCTAAAATGTGCACCAAGGTACGTTTACGATTTGTTCAATACAACACTCAAAAAAGACAGTATTTTCTTCAGTATGAAACTGTCTATGATGTAAATGAGATTTTCTCTCTTTTCACCACAGAAGTTAAACATTTTACTCTTTTTTAAGTGCAGACGGACATCTCCTCTGTGCTGGACAGGCCTAGAGGATGTAGAGGTGAATGTATTTAAAGTAGTTGGAGATGGTAATGAAGACTAAATGGTTACACACAACTTGTTCGGGAGGAAATGTGGTAGAGCATGTTCGCTATCACAGCGGCTAGATGTCATTAAGATAAAATGAATTTAAGCCCTGTTAGATGCTGCCGGTGGATGCTGTAACTATACCCTCTGGATCTAAAAGGCATCTTTCTCCAAAGACAGCCATTTAAAAGCAGCCACGCATTCAATAGTTCATTATATTATGCTAGGTCTTTTGCCAGAGCCTGGTTTGTTTTTGTTGGGCTCTTAAAAGCGTGAAATGAATTGATTTTGTTCCTGTCTGCTGCCTTTGACATCACAGCTCAGGATAGTCACGAGTGCAGCGTTCGTGTGGTGACATCAGTCAATCAGCAATGTTATGGCGACATTTTGCTGCAGCGCTAGTCATATGAAATTTGCAGTGATTTAGAAATGCAGGAGTGCCCCATTATGGACTTTGCAAATTACATTAACAAATACCTTTTGTAACACTGCTCTCAGTGAATGAAAACATCCTGCAAAGTTTTAAATCTGAAAGTGCACAGTGTATAAAGTTATTGTCTCTCAAAAGAAAGAGTCGACTTTAAATCATTAAATGTTGATGTCAACATGAAACATTGGCATATTGCCCGTCCACTTGTTGGTCTTTTTGTGTTGTTCTGAATGCAAATACAAATACATTCCTTGCCACTAGGTGCCGCTGTTGAAGCATTTAAAGGTCACAAACACTGCTTTAAAATGAAATCGACCAATTTTTGGAGGGGTTTGGAAAAATGAATCGTTAAACGAATCACCCTGCTGAAAAAAACAGCATACGCTGGATAAGGTTTGTTTTGATGCTGGGATGCTGGTTTTAGCTGGTCCTATGCTAGTTTATGCTGGTTTATGGTGGTCCTTTGCTGGTTTATGCTGGTCACGTGCTGGCAAAGGACCAGCATAAACCAGCAAAGGACCAGCATAAATCAGCAAAAGACAAACAAAGGACCAGCTTAAACCAGCAAAGGACCAGCATAAACCAGCATCAAAACATAGCTAACCAGCATATGCTGTTTTTTTCAGCAGGGAGTTTGGGAGTGATTGAACAAATAAGATAAAAAATAAATGCATATTATATGAAGTGGTTTTTCCCCTTGCAGGCTTGTCAACCTATTGTTTGGGACTCTCAAAACCAAAAAATTAACCTTTCATAACCCACAACAGAAGCACTTTAACACTTGTCATAAGGTTCTGAGTACAATACTATAGGGACTTTGAACATCTAAAATCTAGATGCCAAGGTTTTTTTTATTCGGTGAGGAACTGGATTATAAATATGATATTTAAATTAATTGAAATAAATCTATGCACCGTATACTAGAAAAATTTGTTATCCTTTCAAACTGAAGTCACTGGAAATTGAACAGTGCTGGGATATTGTACTGGGAACACAGAAACAAATGAGTGCAGATGGTTTGTAGACATACATTTTAGTAGTGCAACAAATTGGAAAATAAAGATAATACTAGTATATTAAGAAATTCATAAATCATAAATCAAGGGCGCATATAAATATGAAATTATTATATTTTTCATACTGTGTTCTTGATTTTTGAACAGTCAAATACAGCTACGTATTACGAACATTGCCATGCTGTTGCTCTTTGTTTATCTTACTGAAAGAAAAATACAGCACTCATTAAAGTGCAAGGAATGTTGGTTTTTTCTTGGCTTAAACCAAAGAGATCTTTGCTCCCATAGGTATCTGTTATATTTATTCAATATCCCTTTAATGAAGCCTGTCCACATCTAAGCAACCAGATATTAAAGCAAATATCGTATCACACTGATAGTCAAATTCTGAATACTGGCTTCTAATTAGTTAATGCTGGGTATCACATATATTAATTGCAGCCTTTGCAAAATAAACTTTGATATCATTTTGCCACCCCTACTGAGTGTAAATACAGCACTAAAGAGAGGCTTCAAACTACCCTTGAGTTCACAGAGATATTATGCTTAAATCAATATTTTATTTCTTTGGGATCCTGGAGGGCTGTTTCAAATGATACTGGAGTCTTGTCAAATATAACTCATCACTCATGTCCTTCTGCTTACTTCAAATAAAGAGTGCAAAAGACTTGCAGAAGAACGTATCTAGCAGGTCCTATTTAGCTCACATTTGTTTACAGATTATAATGAGTGATGATAAGCACAGTACAATATTCTGAGGCATGGAAAACAACTAAATGTATAACTGACAAGAAAAACAAACTGAAATTAATTTATACCACAACGAAAATTACAGAGCCACAGCAATAGCATTTATTCATGAATATCCTTCCTCACTTCATCTGTACAGATAATAAGACCATTATGGAGCTCAATCAGGGAAAGATATGACATTTGATATCAAGTCATCTGCCACAGTTAAATCCAAATAACAGGTCAAAGTCTGGCCTTGCACAAAAACTACTGAACAAACCAATTCATAGCCAAAAGCAGCACACTGATTATTAGTATGCTTATGTTGTCTGCATTAAAGCATATTTCTATGTAAATTATGTTCATTTGGGTAAACATTAGACACATATGACTCTCAAGTAGAACAGTATGCAATCATATGTAATATGTGAAAAATAATCTAAAAAAAGATGTCTAAAAAAAGACGCCTTGGTTCTTTGGTTTTGGAATTTGTGAAACGGATGAATAAATCTCTCAGTAAAATGTGGGAGGCAAAGACAAACAAACTACAGGGATTAATTATGACCTAATATACAGTGTGCTTCAAACAACAGATTGAGAGATTGGTCCATTGGATTTGGTCAGTAATACTTTTTTATGCTTTTAAAAAAAAAAAACACACACACAACTGGCCATATTTACAAGATTATACACTTGGCTTTTATCCAAAGCAACTTTCATTCAATTGCATTCAAGTGTAATGTATTGATTAAGTTACTAACTACAGTTTTTGTCACTTATGTGTTCCCTCGGAATTGAACCAATTGTCTTAGTGTAACCAATATGTAGCAACATGCTTGTCACGATTGAGACGCGTGGAAACGTACGGATCCATATGCAAACATTTATTATTACACAGGGTCAGGCAGACACAGTCGAGCACCGGCAAACAGTACATCAAAGGCTGAGACGAGAGAATAATCCGAGTTCGTGGCAAAGGGTCAGGCGATGAGGCAAACAGAGTCCAGAGGAGCGAGGCAAGAGCGAGAGTCCGAGAGCAGGCTTAGGTCCAGATCCAGGGAGGCAGAGAAACACAGAAAAACACCGAAAACACGGATGGCTTGACAATGGGGTAAACAGACGTACATCCAACATTGACGAGCGAATTCACATACAGACAACCGGAACTTAAAGTGGGTGGGTGGAGCTCAGTGGGTGGAGACAACAAATGAAACACCATGACAACAAACGAGCAGGGCGGAGACCTGAGTTCAAGAGGATAAGTCCGGGCATAAAAAAACAGAGGTAAACACACACAGTAAGCTGGGCGCTGGGCACCTCCAGCTGATTGTGACAATGCTTTTGTTGAGCTCCAGAAATGACTAACATGAAAAAAGCCCAAATAAACAAACATGACTAAGTGCTAAAGGAGTAGTGAAAATTAACCATTATTGGGGGTTTTTTAGCTCCATGAACTTAACTTGAACTGTTAAGTAATCAAAGAAGACAAACAGTATATAAAACAGCAAATAAAAGCAGTAGAAAATAATTATACATAGTTTGGTAGTAACTGATTACATGTCATCTGGATTATGTAATCAGATTCCAAAAATTAAGTACTGGTAATTAGATTAAATTACATTTTAAAATAACCAGACAACAGTACTTTTTTATTAATTAAATGATTACATATTATTCACACAATATCAATAAAGTATTCATAATTCAACCTTTTCATCTTGTAAATGTTGCTTTCTAAAATAGTCTACCACTAATCAAAACGTCTTCCAGTTTTGTTGACATTCACACAAAGACCAAAAGCATTCAACCAATGAAATTACAGAAATTATTTCAAGTTTAAGAAGTGTGCATCAATTATGAACAGATTATTTTTATTTGAACTGTCACATTTGATTGATGTTATTTTAAAATTATTTATTTAAATTTTACAGTTTTATGATTCAAATAATTATCGGCTTTTCATTAAACTCATGAACCCCCTGCAATTTCTTCATGAACCCCAGAATGCACTCTGTTGTTAATTATAAAAACCATGGAATATATTTTCCTAGTCTTTGTATTTTTGTATCCGTTTGGTACAAGATTATCCTATTCAAATCAATGTGATAAATCGGTTAAAAGTAAAAATCTAAAAATAATCAGATTTTATTACCTAAAATGTGTAATGTAATGGATTAAGTTACTAACTACAATTTTTGTCATGTATTTTTAATCAGTAACGGACTACAATTTGTAAGTAATCTACACAGCTCTGCATAAATATTGTATGGCCACAGACCATTCACACTGTGACATCTGACTGACAAAGTGGTGGACCAGGCATTTCTTGCTGTGTTTAACAGTGGACAAGCCAAGATTGGATCTTCAAAAGTGAGTCATTCTGTAACTGAGCGCAGCATCAGTACAGTGTGTCGGCAATTGGCCATTCATTAAGGCATCGAAACCAGCCCAAGGGCAGGCCGAGGGCCGAGTCAGGCAGGAGTGAGCACATGAACTCTTCAAGAATAAATAAAGCTTCATGGCATAAAGCAAAACATTAGGAAGTTTCCCACGGGGCAGTGCAGCATGACGACAAAACTGTAAGGTAAAACAATGGTATTTGACCCTGCAAAAAAGGTCATCTTTAGGAATCAGACAGCTAGAATATTCATTTCAATATGATTTTATATGCATAATTGTCTTGACATTTAAAGCGGCAGTTAATTTTAGTTATAAATTGCATTACTTTAGAAGATTTGGAATGGAAAATTTTCTTTTTTGGAGCTCGAATCAAATTGCAAAGAGCAATTTTCGACAATTGCATCATTTTCAGTTAAACCTGAACAACGGTTTGTAAATCATCAGTGGCATTACTTTAAGGAAGACCAATATGCTGTTATTTAAAATTACTGTTCGTAATCACTTTATTGTCTAGAAAGATTCTGTCCTCGTTCCACCCATGTTCAGTACCCGAGCCTGCTGAAAGGGCCCTTCTTCCACTCACACAGCCTCTGTGAATAATTGGTAGAGAAGAGTTCCTCTTGAATGAACAGTGAACTTCATCTAATAAGATCGCCTTTGGCTCATAAGCAACGTCAGAGCAACTAAAGAACAGTAGTTAGAGATGATAGCCGCACAGAGAAGACGGGCTCTGTTACAATGTCCGAGATGCTGAGAAACGTAAAAAGGGAATCAAGCACATGTGTGGAGGATGGAGAGTGGATGATGCTCACAACACTTGATTACCTTTACCTTGAAATATAGCTACAGCTTGTCCCAAGTTATAAGACACATGTACTGTAGTCCAGCATATCAATAGCATTCAGGTGGAGTTTCATTTGTAGTTTTATGATGTAGGTACAACTGGCTGTGTTTAAATGAGGATTACCTAACAGCAGGGAATGGTTGGTCTGAATAATCTAAACAGACAGTGGTGCCACAGCAGATAGAGTCTTTGAGGTTGAGTAGCTTAAATAAAACAGATAGACCGCAATGGGGAGGAGAGGAACCACTTTGTTTCACCACAGAAGAACAATGATGAGCGAATGTGTGCGTGCTCGTTTGGCCATGAGTGTATGCGTGTTTTCTGAGTAACTGTAACTTTGGATATGTGGTGGAATGATTGCTAATTGAATATTCACACTGGGTCAGTGGTCTTTACAACGGGCCATGGGAGGTCCTCTCACTAGTGAGACACATAATGAAGCACACATCGCAGGAGGCTAATGGGACAATTACTGGGTTAATTTAATGCACTAATCAAAGAACATGGTGCACTACACTGAGTCGAGGAGGAAACGTTACAAAACAAATAGAATATAACAAAGATAAGTATTTTATTTAAAACAACTGACAAGTATGCTGAAATATGTCAAAATGGAAAAGTTTGGTGTTGCTTTTGTGGGCACTTCAAAATATTGGGAATATTTCTATGTAATATGAATGGTTCAGATTTTTGAAACACAATAGCTTCTTTTTCATTAGTGGGTTAAAATGTACAACACTACATGTGTGCTGCGAAGCAGGCTTAATGCAGATTTCCTGTCTGACAGTAGGTGGCACTTATGGAAAAGCACCAACACATCCTTTTCCCCTGGTTATTCTGGTACACAGCTTTCTTTTTCTGACATCCAATTGTCTCATAGAAGAAAGAATGTCAGTATTTACATTCAATCAGATTTTTGTATTCGCTATGTTGTCCATTAAAAACACAAAATAATAAATTATTTAATATTTCTTTTTAAACTTTTGTTTACACTTAAACCTAAGGTTAGGAAAACCTAAAGATATTGGTTGAAAATGTTCTGATTCTTTATTATTGTTCTTTATTATTGTTTTCTTTAGTATCTGTTTAAAACATTTATTTATACCTTTTACATATTATTGTGTATAGTTCTTTTTGATAATGTTAATAAAAAGTTATTAAAGTTGTTATTAAGACGACAGCACTTGACAGTGTTTTTTTCATATACTGTGATGAAAGCTTCAGCAATTATTATGATATAAAAATTAGATACCATCACATGCCAACTTAATTTCAACAGGAATAACTTTAACAAGCTGCACCACATAATAATGCATATGTAAATAGCTGATTGAAATTGCTTTGTACTTAATGTAAACATAAACACTGTCCAAAACCTGTTTTTCCATAGTGCTTTTGTAATTTTTAAACTGGTGCCACAAACTTCACAGTTGAGGAACAACATAAGGTCTCTGTCTCTATTGGCAGAGGAAAGTGACATATGGGTCGGTGTGACACCGGTGATAAGCACTCCATCCACTCACAGGAAAATGACTGGCCTGTTCAGTTTTGTTTGATACTGGGCCAGTTACCTGAAACCTCTAAAAATAGTTCCTTACTGTCCACTATGATTCAATACAATACCCGGTCAGGAATGGCAGAAAATATGATTCTTAATATGAAATATTAAGAATCAACTTTATGCAGAATGCTACATGATATTCTAATTAATTTATAAACTCTAAAAATCTCTGTTTAACTGTGTAAACTGACTGTTAAAAGTATTTAATTATGTCAATATTTAATATCCTGTAATTTAAGCACTGGAGTCCTGGGGCTGTATTACAGAAACATTCTTTTTTTTTTTAGAATTTTAACTTGTGTGTTTAGCCAGCATTATAATTTTTCTTAGAAAATAGAACTTTATCTTAAGTCAAATATGAAAATAGGGAGTTTCTGTAAAACACTCCAAGTCCCAAAATCTGACCAGAGAGCTTGTAATAAACTACAAAGTTGCAATTCTGAATAGTCAGGAACTAGCGATTGCTACAAATTAAATAGATACTAGTTTAATAAATAGTCAAGAACAATGAATAAGTACTAGCAAAGCTGGAAAGGGTCATTCATACTAGGCATAAATGTGCTATACAAGTTTATTATAGAATTAATTGCAAGAAATGGCATATAATTCAACAGCAAAAATGTTACATTTGTTTCCAGCAACAATGGGATAGTCATATGTCACTAATGTTACTAATAAGTAATAAACAAGAGAATTTAAGGGATACGTACTGGTGACTAACTAATTTAATCTTAGTTACTATTTGTAGTACTTGTATGCTATCGAAACATTTAAAAGATTTTTAAAAGACATTTTTACGTGACAGTAAAAAAAAAAAAAAAAAAAACTGTTAAACGAATAAATGATTAAACGGCTTGCCATATTTGGTTGAAAAGCGATCTTACCTGCATTACGAAGTTTCTTGTTTCTGTACACGGAGAAGATCACCAAGAGGTTCCCCAAAATATCAACCACGATAGTGAAGATCAGAAAGCTGCCCAAAGTTGTGGCGACCCAGGGTGGGCGATTCAGAGTGATCTCGTCAGGGCTCAGTAAAGAACTGTTCATCAAGCCGCTGCCATTTATTTTCATTTTATCTTCACTTCAGTAATCCTCGCCATAAATCATAGATTCCATTGAAAAAAAAAAAAAAACACGTGTGGCTGTTAATGCGTTTGCGTAAACGTGCGTAAAATAAAGGTCTGTTTTCATATCATGGTCCTCGATGGAGCGCACGCCTTCATGGTCTGAGCGCGGACATCTGTCCGCACTTTTATAGCTTTCTGTCTACATCAGATTGTTGGTATGTGACATCCGACAGCAAGTTAAGTTCTTCTCAAATGCCCATGGATGGGTGATGCTGTCTGTAGATCGCTGTTACGCTGCCCCGCTGTGGAAGACAACGAAATCGGCTCGGGATTTGGGTCGAAGAAGGTTTAGGTGCTTTTATTATTATTTATTTACTTTTATTTATTTTTATTTTTTTTGCATTCCCTAGCGATTATTAATGCATATGTTCATTCATTAATTGTGATCGTCCATCCTTTATTTAGGCTAGATAAAAATCGACACGTTCACATAGTTTAACGAAGCGTCTTGAGAAAAAAATCTTTCAATACGTGGAATATTGGATAAAGACCTGGGTTCAAACACTAGCTTTAGGGCTTGCCTTAAACTATTCGTTATGCCCTAAAGCAAAGAAAAAAAAACTTCACCCAAGGTTGCTTTATGGCTGTTTCTGTATTATGTGAACTGTAAATCTCTTTAAACAAAAGGTCTTCAAGATCACAAGTTTAAGTATTAATGTCATATACAGATATATGTTGTCAAGTCCACATCAGACAGCCTTGAGAATAATTGAAAACTAAGAGAGACTAGTTATTTTACTTTTTACTTTAGTGCATCAAAGCATAGGTTAATTAATTAATTTATTTCTTTAAAGTCTTTTTCAGTAGGCACTTGGCATTTTCACTGTTATTGAACGAAAGATACAGTTCATTAAACACGTTGACCATTTTTGAGGGTGCGTAATTGGGCTCTTGACTTAAAACCTTAGCGCTACCGAGACATATATATATCGTGACAGCTTCCCCCTGAGACAATACTGAGATTTATTATTATTATTTTTTACTTTCTTGCATCAACGCCCAGCCCTAACAAGCATGCTCTCAGTCAGACTCAGTCATTTATCATATATGTGCACTTATTATGAACATGTACAGGTAGCAATGTTTATTTCAAATATATTGTTAGTGTTGTTGTCAGCAATTCATTAGTGCATTTTATTCTAAAGAAGAAGCATGCCTTCGTATTGTGACAATTAAATGTAGGAGTTTGCCAACGGCTGGACAGAGCTGCAAAATGCATCTGAGCAGCAATAATAAACTGCCCCTTAAAAACAACCTTTAGACCATGCAGCTGTCCATTTGCACATACAGCCAAATGTATTCGTCATAGAGTAATGTGGTCCAAATGCTCTTTGGACTGTAGCTCAGCAGCACCATGCCTTAGCTTTACGTTGGAGGATGCCTGTCGGTGCCAACCTCTTTAAATAAACCACGCTGAATAGTTGCAAGTTTATCTCTCTCATACACTCTTCATTTCAGACGTGTCAAAACTGTACATTCCAGTGTGTTAAATGGGTTATATCACTTATTAAAAATGTTTCCTCCCTGAGGTCCATTTCTAAGGTCAAGGTATCTTGCACTAAAACCAGTGATAATTTAAACTTTCACAGCCTCTCTATGCTTTATGCCTCTATATCTTTACAATTTGAATGTAAACGTCTTTTCTTTGCTTAATATATAATATAATATAATAAGTCATTCTTCAGTAAGTCTGTTTGCAAAATATTCATTACGTTGTAAAAATACAGTCTGCACTGTTTTAACTGATAAGGTCAAACTGACATTATCAAGGACACTGTTAAAAACTAAAATATTTTGGACTAACATAAAACTTTTATTTAAAAAAAAAAAAAGAAGAAGAAGAAGATAGGAGATGAGTTAGAATACTGAACATGTCACTCCCTTTTCACTCTCATCTTTTGATTGACTTTAATTTCCAACACTATGCCATTATGAAATTCCATTATAAATATACCATATTTATGTTAACAATTGCATTTGATTGAACTTTTGATAGCGCAACTTCAAAAATGCATAGACAGCTTTGGGTTTAGTTTTTGATCCAGGTCTTGAAGAGCAGTTGAGTGCACTTGAACAAGTCACAGAAAAAAATCATCTTATCTGAAATGGAACAGATTAATGAGTTGGAGTCTGGGAGACAATTTAATGAAGAAGAATCCAATAAAATTTTGCATTAGCTCATTCATCAAGAATGCAGATCTTAACATTTATTGACATGTACCTTCACCCTCCTATCAGAACACATTAACACTGGATCTCATTACACTTTACCCATGGTATTGGTTACTCCAGAGGACACATTACAGAGGAGAATATACTTTTTTTCATTACATTGACATTCATTTTTACAGTAAACACTAGCGGAGGGAGAGAGTATTATACTTTTTTTTTCTTCTTCAGATTTCCCTGGGCTTGGTTATATAAATCTGAAACAAGGCTGCATTTGATCTCTGCAACGTGACACATAAATATGAGCAAATAGGTTGTGCAATGGTGTGAAACTGCCAGCGTCAATTTTCAAACTCAAGTTACATATATGACACGCTTGCAAACAAACTTCTTTTATTTACACTTGTAAATTTTTTATTTTTTTTTTACTAAAATCCTTAACCATTAAATCATGTCATGCTATTTACTGCACCTTGTTGTGAAGCAGATGGGAGCAGATAGATAAGAACAGACAGCCCGGCTTACTGTCAGGTTTACAAAGATACGATGATCTGGTGACTGTCAAATGCATCAAATCTTTCCGTTTTGGTTTTACCAGCTCCGAAACAAGCAAAGGAAGAACGAAGCCACGTCCTAAGTAATTAACTTAAAGTGCATTGTTCA
Organism: Enteromius mattozi; assembly: GCA_032359235.1. Taxonomy (NCBI): domain Eukaryota; kingdom Metazoa; phylum Chordata; class Actinopteri; order Cypriniformes; family Cyprinidae; genus Enteromius; species Enteromius mattozi. The sequence goes on along the minus strand of JAUMHE010000063.1, from coordinate 14,821,225 downwards.
TCTCACTGGCATTTAATTGATAAAGGTTGAGTTACCGTTGGTTTCCCTCAAAGATCACAAGTTGAGGTATTCGTTTGGATGGAGTTTAATTACGTTCTGAACTCAGATACGAGGAATTCTCACTCATATTACAGAGAGTGTGAGAAAGGGGATACAGGACCATAGTCATCAATAAATCATTCAATTCTACTGTAAGTTAATTCTGTCAGCCTTTGTTGTTTAGAAGTAAGGAGAGACAGGAGTTTTGGTTTTATCGTTCACTGTGTATCCAAGTACTATTAAATTTCAGTTAAAGAGGCTTTCTGACTCCATTTCCACTTTTCTGTTTGCCAACTTCAATGTTGTTGAAATGTTTGTGAGTCAGAAACATGCATGTCTGCCATTGGTTTTTAGAGAGGATTGATTCATGACCATACAGCAGTTGTGGTCAACTCTACATCATATGATCACGTTGACATACTTTCAGGGCATTTAAAGTTTGCGAATTGCATAGACACTTTATACCTTCTAGTGAAATCCACTAGAAGAGATAGCCATGTGAGCGCATATAAATAGAAAATGCCCTTATCGGGTTGTGAATGTAAGATAATGTTGATGTTTGTGTACATAAATTATCTACCTCGGGCATTAAACCAATTTTCAAGAGCAACAGCAAATCTGGAAAGGAACAGACAGCATATTCAGCCTAATTATGTTTCTGATTCGTTATGACACTTCCATGAGTGAGTCTCGTTGCGTTTGTGAGGCACACTGCTTCAGGTCTTTATGTGACTGCGAGTCCTTAGTCTTTCGCTAAGAATTTGAGAACTAAATATGAAGAAATGCCACGTTCTGTGCTGAGCAATGAACACATGAGCTGCCAGAAGAGTGTTTTGAGTTTGTAGGAATGAAACAGAGGCCTGTAGTGAAGCTGAGACATTGTTAGGCCAAGATAAATGGTGGAGAAGAAAGATGGAGGGTTGAAAAGACAAAGAGAGTGTGACAGGCATATCGGTTACCCAACAGACAACTGAGGAAAGAGAGGAGGTCATAGAGAAAACAAAGAAGAGATAATGAGAGTCACCTAGAAAGATGGATGGGGTCAGCCTTGTGTTGAGAAAAAGAGAAAGGTAGGAGAAACATGAGGCAAAGTAGATTGTGAAAAAGTTAACAATTATTGATCACAATTTTAACTCGGTCAAGAATTGGATACTTGTTATAAAATAAAAAATTCCATTCCACCTATCAATTTCTGTATGTGCATCTTTTTTATTTTATTTTTTAGGTGATTAACATGGGCTGTTGATGTATTTTCATTTGAATCATTCATTCAAGAGATTCATTCAAAAGCAATGATTCATCCGCAAAATGAAACAAATAAATCTTAAATGAATCATTGATTTCATTCATTTTTAGTTGTCTAATATTTATTCTTCAGAATCGTGAGAGAACTACAACATTCACTAAAAAAACATCCAGAATCATGCTGATTTATTTTGCACACAAACAGCTCTTAAAAGCAGGGTAAGCGATTTTTCAAAATTGCATTAGAAAACTGAGTCGAGGCGAGTAATCAAACAAACTTGCAGCCAATCAGCAGTAAGGGGCGTGTCTACTAATGATGCGGAGGAGACAGTGTTCAGTGAACAGCCGAGCGACAGAAAGATAAAAACAAAAGAGGAAAATGTCTGCGGAATGATAAGGCAAGAAGTAAGACCAGTGTAAATATCGTATTAGCTTTAGCACGTCATAAATAGAATGCGTTAGTAGTTTTCTGTCAGCGATTTGTCGCGCTGCTCGCTTCCAGTGTAAACAGCATCACTGATTATAATGACTTCAACAGTAATTTGTCGCGCCGCTCGCATCCTGTGTAGACGGTGTAACATTGGTTCTGCTTTGTTTCACAGAACTAATCGCCGCCTGGGTTGCGTAGGTTACATACTTCAGTGTTTTGCAAAAAGAGACAGAATAAATATGTTTGATAATTAAATATTTGACTTCATTTTTAACCACATTGGAAACTGTGAATCAATAAGAATCATAATCGATGAGCAAAATCCAAATCAGAACTGATAAAATTCATACAAGACCCAACCCTAAACTTAAAAATGGTTTCTACCAAGCGACCAAGTGATTACAAATGGTCTAAATTGTAGTCCGTTACAATTTAGAAAACTTTCATTTTCTCTATAGTCATTTATTAATATGCAAGATGCCACCCAATTCATATTAAATGATAGAAACCTGAATCATGGTCAATCAGAATCAAGTATTCAACAGGGTCATCTATCAAAATCCAACATATACAACTTTAAAAGCTAAAGTCAGAGATATTAGGTTGGAAAGTTATAAGAGAACACAAACACTGCACAAAGTTTTCAGAGTCAGAGTTTCCCACAACAAAACTGAAGTGCACTGTTAGAAAAATGCATTGTGTTATCTGTGAAATTTTGGCATTGAAGGAAAAATTGATAAGGAGTGAACATTTCAAGTGACATTTAGGTAAATGGGTGCGTGTGTTGTCGGGCTATTTTGTCTTTCATTTTGTGGACAATTGCTATATTGCAGCAACAAGAGATGTCTTTCTGTATTTTCTCTGGATGGTAAATAACATCGAGGATGACTGAATAAAAAGAGCACAATAGGTATTCAAGGCTGGAATGCAGCTTGTTGTTTATTTATCCATTTTTATTTATTTATTTTATTATTTTTTTGGGTTTTCCAGGAAATAGCCAGGAGCAACAATGGCTGCTATGAAGAGGTTATTCTTTGTAGATTTTTTTTTCCTTCCAAAAATGCTTTGAAAGCACTTAAGAGATCTCTGGCTGGTGTAAGTGCCCATACAGAGTTGAAACAGGGACATCCAACATTTCTTGGCTTTCTCACCTTCTGTAGCGGCCAGGTGTGAGGAGACTGCACACGACAATTAGTCTCACTAAACAGGCTATTACCACCTGGCCTGCTCATTAACATGTTTAATTGAACTTGGTATGTGTGTGTGTGTGTGTGTGTGCGCGCATGTGCGTGCACGTGCGTTTATAAGAATGATAATGAGTGTAATCCTCGATGAAATCTTGAGGTGATATAGCACTCAAAAGTCCGATTGAAATACTGGAAGTTGTAGACACAGGAAAAGGTGTGATGATGCTTTTCTTGACACATGGGTGGTTCTGTTTACTTTAGTGATTTTTTTAACAGCATTTCATAGGATATAACTTTTGACTGTGCGTAATTGTTTGTCAATTATATATATATATATATATATATATATGCGCGTGTGTGTGTTTGTGTGTGTGTGTTTTACTGCTTGCTAGCAAGTTGTTGTGTTAGTAGACATGCTTTTTTTCATTCCACTTTGAAGGTTGATTAAATTCATGATGTGACGTACTGCAGCACATACGATAAACAAATATTAACAGATGGAATAGTTTTTCCAAACTGAACAATCACTCATATACATATCTATATATGTTTAAAGCTGTGTCAAAAGTCTGTAACACCGGTTCTTAAAAATTTTGACAAATATTTATGGAGGAAATTGATTTTACTAAAGTGCTGTTTAGGGTGTAGATATATTTAGACAGTCTGAATTCAGTCTGAGATCCTTTTCACGCACCTCGTTTATGTAAGCATTTCCATCCGTCATTGACATTTGAAATTCAATCATCTTTTATAAGCATGCAAGCCTCTTCTTCTATGTGTAGAGGGTTATACGAGTGCATGGTGCAATATTATTTAGCACTCAAGAAAATTGGCTACATTTATTTTATTTGAATGTGATTTAATTCAATTAATCTTATTCCACTCAAAAATATGTTAAAAATCCAGAATTACGTGAATTTTTTTATCTATCTGTCACATTGCATTGTTGGATAGAATATTGTATTTGGAGTGAATTTTGGCAGATGTCATCTATGGATTCCATAATAGAAAAATTATAGTCTATTATTTAAAGTGCCCCTAATATGGATTTTTTGAGAATTACGTTTCATGCAGTGTGTAACACAACTCTAAGTGAATGAAAACATCCTGCAAAGTATAAAGTTGTCTCTCAAAACAAAGAGTCGACTTTGAATCACTGAAACGAGTCGTTTTTAAAACTTGCATGCATGTCAACCTGTTGTTTAGGACTTCCCAAAACCACAATATGAACCTTTCATAACCCATAATATTGGCACTTTAAAATTAGCATGCTAGTATGTTATTTTAAACATAAAGTTCCATTCATGGAGACTCTTAAATCATTTGTTGTTCAGGGGGCAACTGGGTGGGCCACATGAGTCACATGACTGCATCAGGCAAGGTCAACCTGTCACACTGTGTTACACACACGCGTCCAGTTCCTCGCCTCAGGCCTCTGTCACTACTTGTCAAAGCATTTAAGTGCTGTCACTCTCATACAGTGATTTGTAAGACATGCACTAGTGTAGACCTGTCTTCCCTTCAGTATATTCGGAGCACTGCTGTGGGCATTATATTGTCTTTTACACTCAGGATTCTAAAATGAAAATACATTTTCATTGAAATATACTCAAAATAAAGTGTTCATATATTTGATCATTATGAAAAGAATCTGTATTGAGTTTTGAAAGTCTGTTAGCTTTCACTAGCAGTAGGCATTCAGTCATGCAATCAAGCCGTTTCTTTGACTTTATTTGAGTGTGCTGCCCTCTAGTGTTTAATTTTGTGTATAACATCGTAAGACTGGTCCCTCGCAACTCTACATTAAAGTGCAACGTTTTTTAAACTTGACACACCTGTTTTGATGTGCTCACAACATATACAATATAAAGCATAGAATTTGATTTAGCTGATATTGTAGTAATCCATTGTGCATTATTTGATTCATTAGCCATCTAATATCTTACACGTAAATTTTTAATACATTTAAGCCCATAAAAATGTTAACATTTTAATGCCATCAGTTCTAAACGAGTAAAACACACTTAATTTGTCCATGAAATAAAAGGGCGACCCTGACAGCCGATGACCTTCTAGTCATTTCCATAACAACCCCATTGAGAACATCTGCTATTAGCTCCGGATCATCAACCTTTGCAAATGCAAAATTTCACAGCTTCAGAAAAGTTTCAACTCCCCTAATGAGACTGTTAGATTGCATTAGTGGAGCTAAAGTGGCAGGAAACCTGTAGTCTTTCAGGTGTTTTTTTTTACTTACCATATGGATAGAGATTCTTTCTGCTCCTCAACCTGATGCCTTACTCATTAACAGAGACGTTTAAAGTCCTTGATAATTTTGAAGCAATCAACCAAACGCTATAAATGCATAAATGAGACAGAACATAATCTATTATCTCTTAAAAAATATTTTCATTTTTGTACATACAGAACATTACCATTTCAAAGGAGAGAATAATATACATAGCATTTAACAGACAATACATAACTGTCTACAGTTATAAAAAAGTATTATGTATTCTTCGGTATCTAAGAATACTTAAACATGTTTTTTTTTTTTGTTTTTTTTTAACACACCTTCACAATGACACACTTAAAAGTGCCCCTTTCTGGCCACTTACTTAAATAGAGTAGGAATTAAAATTTAAAATTAAATTTTCCTTCTCATATTTGTTTCTGATTACCCAACACTAATTCATAGTGAACTGTACAATTCCCATACTGATCAAAACATTTTAACGACAACAGTGTCAGTTTTTTTTTTTTCCCAAGTTAAATACTTCAGTGTACTGTAAACAGCGTCTAAACCAACGGCATGGGTTTGAGCCTGAACTATATGTTGTTCGACTAATGTATATAAAAATATACAAAAGAAATGCATAGGACTATTTAAAATGTGTAAAGGTCAATCATATCAGAGACCTAAAAGAAGTTAATTTGTACTGACTGACATTCAACAAACAACAAATTTCAGGATCCCCCGGCACTTTCATCTAACTGCAAGGAAATTTACTAATACTCTAATGATAGTCTACATGTAGTTGCAGATTATTGAGAATTAGGTGAAGTGTAGTTGCAAAGCTAAGTAGCATGTTTAAAGTGGACTAATGAAATTAAGATTTATTCTACATGGAGTGAGTCCCCTCTTCGGGGGCACCAGAGGCATGAATAACTTTAAAAAAAAAAAAAAGTTTTGCATGATGCTGTCATGTCAGCCAGAGCTATTTTTTCAGAAAAATAGATTGCACCTAGATTGGAAATCTAGGAGTGGCATATCCTAACATTCAAAGACAGATAGTTCTGCATTAGTGACTGTTGGTGATTTCAAATGAGAGCCTGTAACCCACCTCAGACTCTGGTAGTGCTACCAGCCACAGTTTTATAAAGTTCTTCATGGTCAGAAACCACTGGCTGGCAGGTCTGATGAATTTAACCTGGTTCTCACACAGGACTTTCTAAGGAATCAGGAACCTCGGCAGGTCCTATATGTTGGCCCTGAGGTACCTCGAAGGTTTTCTGAATGGACTGTGGGTAGTCATGGATGTGATGTTGACTTGCTGTTGGTGTTGGGTGGATGACGTGGTGGACCTCTGGCCTGGTATACTGGTCGTACTGTGGAGCTGCGGACATGTCAGTATTAAGAGGGACAGCTGGAACTGGCAGGAAGTTCTCAATGTCATCGCTACCAGTAAAGTAGTCTGGAGCAGTGTGCACGAAGGAGGGCATCTGCACAAATTCACACTGAAGAAAACCTTGGATTCCCGAAGAGTAGATATTCTGAAGGCAGTCCGAGGTATCCCAGTAATAGCCTGTTTAAAGGTAGAAAACCAGACAATTTAGCACATTTATCATAGATCTTAGAGAAGTCAGTATACGTAGATAAACAGATAGTTTGCAATTTAAAAAACAGAGTCACCAAAAATGTTTATACACTACCGTTGAAAAGTTTGGTTTCAGATTTTTAAATTGTTTGTGCAAAAAAATATATATATATATTTTGCTAACCAAAGCTGCATGTTTTCTATTATAAAATATAATCTTATGATGTTTTTAGCAGCCAGTTTTAAGTGAAAACGTGTTGACTTGGTACTTGGTTACCAATGTGCTGCTTCATATTTTTTGCGGAAACATCAAACTTTTTTTTCTCAAGATCCGTTGAACAGAATGTTCAAGAAAATAGCATTTGTTTTAAATAGAAATGTTTTATAATAAACAAAATTATGAAAAAAAAGCATATAATCTGTGTTATCACTTTAGATAAACTGAATGTATTCTTTGCTGAATAAAAACTTTTGAATGGTAGTATATATTGTCACATCATTCACATCCACAAGTAGCTCCACAAAACATATTTCAGTAAAGCTCACATGTATCTTCAGACTATGGCATGCTTTGATAGTTCTGAGGCTCATTAATCTTAGACGTGTGAACGATCTGAACATGCTGGTTTGAAAGAGCTTGTTATAACCCCTCAGACTTAAAGAAGATTAAAGATCAAAGTGCCCCTGAGATCGATGCCAATGCATCTTGTTATAGCCGATTCACAAGGACCTATCTAATTCGCACAGTTTGTTCAGTGTAGCCCAGCTTGCTAAAGCAATGGAGCATGCAAGAAGGGTCTGATAAAAAACAACAAAACACAGAAAAAAACATTGTTATTCTCAAGGTACCAAAGCTCTGTTGACAGGTCAAGGAAAACGAAAATAGGCCATTTTCACATTTTGAAAGTTTTAAATATACACTTAAAATAGCAAAATAAATTTTTCATGCAATTAGTTTGTTAAGTGTTGATCGCTGAGTAGATAAACAATCAGCTGCATGCTGTCATGAAGTGAGTTAGACTGATGAGAAATGTTTTACTCCGAACAAGACTTAAAGGTAACAGTATACCTGCTTCTCACCATATCAGTCTATGTTTTGACAGAGTGTTTCACTTTGGAGGCTTGTAAAAGTAAGATACAAAGAAATCAGTTAAATCAGATCGTACACTTTTTTAACATAAAACAATACTAAAGACCCTATGTATTAAAAATATTAAGCCTAACAATATAACAAACACAACATAGAGAGATAACATATTTATATAGCCTAAATGGGATTCTAAGGTTTTCTGTAAAGCCACTATGAAATCATGTAAACATGATTCAGATCTTGCAAGACCTACGCATGGTGAAAATACTAAAGCAAGAGTTCTAAAAGGGTTCTAAAAGCAGAAATCTCAGCCCTTTCTTGCTTTTCTTTTTTTAATCCAGTCATTCAGCATAACACTTACACTGTAAACCCTTTGGATCTGTTCAGAATCTGTGCTCAGGTTTAATCCATATGGGGGCTGAATTCATTACAGAAAGAGCAAAGATGCATATGTTGCAAATAATACACTGGTGCACAAATTAACAAAACACATTTTTGCCTGATGTTGTTAACCACATGATACAGTTTCAGATTTGTAGAATTTTTAGTACAACTTACTGTTGTCATCAATGACATCTGCTTGGAGAGAGCACATGGACCGCAGACCTTTATTATCATGTGAAAAGGAAATACTGTCGTCCTCAATTGCTAAACAGGAAGTCAAGTCCAGAACTTTTTCTGGAATAATGAATACAAAGAAGTAACAGTAAATAGCAATAATGCAAACAAAGGTGATAACTAAGGGTACAGTAAAAAAAATAAAAAAAAACATTGTAATATTCATGCCAGGCCAGTAGTTGGCGATGTCGGTGTTATTTGTCTCCAGAAGTTATGACCCATAAAAATGCCTTTAAACTAAAGTTGTGGCTGGTTATCTTAGTGCTTGTCAATGTGGCCGCCTGTTGTTGCTGCGGTCTCTGCCATTTTGTTGTTCTGATGTTTCGTTTTCCACTGTGAAGCAATGGCATGAGCCAGTGTTGCCACCTTGTGGAACAACTGGTTATTGCAAAAACCAAGCCAATGCGCATGTGCGACCTGTGTGTACAAAGTATGTGTGGTTACAAAAATCTATTCTGGTGAAGAAATCTGTGTCATGTGCAGTGTATGTGGACCCTCGCATACGTCTGTTTTTCTCTGTCTCTGTTCACACAGAGGTGATAATCCCATTGTTTAAAAAAAAGCCTTGCACTTTGATATAAACTTTACAACAAAATCGCTACAACAGAATGCACATGACACATTTCTTTGTGTTGTGGTGTGTTTCTGTTGTGTTGTGCTGATTTCATAGTGTTGTGGTTTGTTTCCATTGTGTTGGGGAGATTTCATTGTGTTATGGACTACTGGGAAAACATATAAAGCACTGTTGTTGTGTAAATGAATGGCTAAAACACTTAAAAAGGTTTTAGTTAAAAATAGTGTTGTGTAAACGTCCCCTTAAACCAACCACTGAACAACTGACTACTTGGGAATTAATTTCAACTGTGTTTTTGTTACATTAAAAGACCCCCATCTGAGGGTTCAGATTTCACTTACCATCATACTGCTCATCCCAGTCCATTTGCTGTATGGAATCATTTTCCGAATGCGAATGGGATGTCTTGCGATGTGGTAGGTTAGGAGCTACACTACACACTGCCACAGTCTTCCTAAGACCAAAGAGTGGATCTGGCATTAAGCTGCTGAACTCAGGCACAGAGCCTCGGTTGTTTCGACATTCTCCAGGAATGCTGGGAGTGTAAGAGATGGGTCGCATTGGCACCTGCGGCGGGGTGTCTGGGCGTGATTCTTTTAGGGCTTGGTTGTATACACTAGACCTCTGAATGTAAGAATCAACATCTTTGTACTTATCGCGTACTTTATCACTCTTGTCAGGTTTGCAAGTTCCTTTCCACACTATTGAAAAAACCAATGCCAAAACAAAGATGGCCGTCAAGAAGGCCAGCATTGCAACCAGTTCTCCAATCCAAGAGTTCCAGGATGAAGATATCAGTTGGTTCCTCACATCTGTGTCCGTTTCACACAGTCTCCCGCTGAATCCCACCAAACAGGAACAGTTAAAGGATCCGTGTGTGTTGACACAACGACCATCATTAAAGCATGGCCTTTCCACACACTCGTCCACGTCGATCATACACCTGTAATACAATAATGCTCTGTCAGACATACTTGGGAAAATTACTATGATATGTTCATAAGATGATAAAAACAAAAGACCTTTCTCCTTTGAATCCCGGCTCACACTCACAGATGGGTCCATCAAGACCGTCTATACACTGTCCACCATTCTGGCATGGATTCTCCTTGCAGTATGGACCTATCTGACACCTGCAGTCACACAAAGAGTTTTGGACATACAGTAATTCTGTCAGATTTTATAATCAAAAATTCACAGTTTACCTTTGACCTGAGTACAGGCCCCTGCAGTTACAGTAGTAGTCCAGGTTATTCTGGATGCAGGTTCCTCCATACAGGCAGGGGTTGGAATCACAAGGACTGAACTTGACCTCACAGTGAGTCCCAGAGAATAAAGTGTTGCATTTACAGACATAACCTGTGGTTTAGCAATACAATAAACCAGTTAATATAGGGGTTAGATAATGATATAGCTGTACAGTGGAGTCTAAAACCACCAACAAAACGCTTTTGTTTATCTAATATTATATCATATCTCTAAAAGACAATTAAAAAAAAGAATGTTTCTTGGAAAGCCCATTTGGTCCTTAGATAAATGTATCTGAGATAAAGTTAAAAATAAGAAGTACTGTCAAGCTTTAACAATTAAAGTGACTATTTCTCAAAATGACAACTATACAACACATTAGTGGGGGGTAGGTTCGATTTTTTATTTTGTAAAAATAAAAAAAAAGTTTTCTATGCTCACAAGGTTGTATTCATTAAAATGATTACAAATACGGTTTTAAAAAACTGTATTGTAAAATATTATTACAGTATAAAATCACTTTTTCTCATATATTTATAATGTAGTCATGTGATGGTAAAGCTGATTTATTATTATTTAGATTATTATTATTATTAAGGTTTAAAATGGTTGTGTTGCATAATATTTTAAGGAAACCAGATTCAGGATTCTATGATTAACAGACTATTATTGGAGTCTAACAGTAATAATAAAATGTATATGAATAGTAAATATGAAAATTATAGTCTGCAATGATATACAAATGCTGTTAGTAAGATATTATCATGAGTCTACGGTATGCAGGGTTCAGTCTACCTCCACTCTGCCTCATTAAGCAGCTCCCTCCATTGAGGCAGGGATTACTCAAGCAGTCTGGAGATGGGAAGAAGACACAGCCAGGAGATACTCCCACCATGTCCTCAATGGCAACCCCTAATGGACCATTTGAGTCCAAGGACAGTCTCTGTCCATTAAACAGCACAGAGTCCATGCAGCCCTGCAGGCTGTCTGATACAGGCAGACTGCGCCTGAGTCTGGAAGCGAGGCGCTGAGAGCGTCCACCCAGGACCACCTGGTCGCCCAGGTTGAGGCAGTGGAGGGGACCGGGCGCGATGCCTGACGCCGAATGGAGCTGATCCAGGACCAGCCTGGCATAGTTACCCTTCACCTCAAGTTCTGCCATGTGCCATTGTCCATCATTCACCAGGACGCTGTGCACAGAAACTGTAGCGAGACCCCAGCCACAGTCAAACTGGAACTGCAACCGGCCTCCCACGATCTGAGGAATACATGCAGTCAGTATTAAGAAATCTAATGGTAAAAAAAATAAATTGTTATCATTAAGATAAGCTGCAGAAAAATAAACTTTTTGTTGGTTTGACTTAAAATGTTTTAGTTAGGCTCCAAGTCTGCCATTAAACCACTCTATGGTTTTATTAGCGTTCATGTAAACTTTATTATACTATACAATGAAACTTTTATACCTCTAAAATGCTGTGGCCTCTTCCTCTTGCAAGCATTACTGTTCCTTCTCTTGAGAGAGTTTTTAACTTGAGCTTGAGCTTCACTTCTCTCATGCTTTCTCTCAGGCGATATTTAATGTAGCTGCTCTCACTAAATGTCATTGAAGATCCTCCTTAGAACAGAAAAAAAACAGACAAAAGACAATTAGTAGTAAATTAATTAAAACATACAGATGACATTTAAGTTGGGATCCTGATTGGTTTAGTATGTTTTACACACCTTTAAAACTGGCTGTAATAATAAATGTCTAACTAAATCACTTTAAGCCATGGAAAATTGTAGAAAATGTCATGCACAGAATACCCATACTAAAACTACTGACAATGTTTCCACCTCGATATCAGACTGTCTACACAAGCAAAACATAGTCACTACAGCAACACTGGAACTTGGAAAATTGCTTTTTGAAATGTTATATTTTGTTTGATTGAGCTAACTGGTAACTTAATGGACAGATAATAGCATAAGAGATTACCGCCACAATTCAGTTTTGACTCGGTTACTGTTTTTTGCCATAAAGTGTGCATAGTAACTAATAGTATCTACATTAAAACTGTTGGTAAGGGTTTTAAAAGATAAATGGTAGTTTGGCAGAAATTAATGTCTTTGTAATAGTAAAATATACATATTAAACCCAGTAGTATCAATTACTCTGACAAAGAAGTATTGGACATGTGGTTGTGGAAGATAATTATAACTGTTAAGACATTCTCCTTAAGGATGTAATAGAGGATACCCATTTCTCGGTTGAAGAAACTCCCGTCTCTTATCTTGTATTTGATTTACTGTTAAACACCTCATAGATCCTGCTCTCTGCATTAATTTTAAAAACACCCTTGTGTTAAATTACGTGTGTAAACACTGCTCCACCTAATGATTAAATCTGCATATACTGTAGCTGAAAGTAAAGCCTGTATTATTGTACTTAATGAATGTGTTTACAATACACACTTTAACACTAAATGCTTGCAAATTATGGTTAATTAAGTGAGCAGGCAACAATTTAATCTGCACCTGTGATGTGTCTTTTAGATGACAGTCTTCTCTGATAAGGAAATTAATGCTGTGTTACCTGAGCATTTGACTTTGGCAGCACCTGTGCATACGCAGCTGTGTTTGTCTTCCTGGAAGCCTGACACACACTCATAGCCCTCAGGACATGGACTGTTTTCACAGGTGCTCTCATGCTTCAGGCAGTTTCCGTCTGAAAATAGGACATGGGGGGGGGGCATCAATACACAATAATAATTTTGATAATAATATTTACTAATAGTTTTATTATTAGTTAAATATTTTTTTTAATCAAACACCATACAAACAAGCCATAATTAATTTTTTTATACCTATAACTATAGAATTATTTTTATTAAGAAATATTTGTAATAATGATAATACTACACGTAATACGTAATACTAATAATACTAATAATATAATACTAATGCTAAATTAAAGGAGTCATATGATGCAATTTAAAATTTTCTTTTCTCTGGAGTGCTACAAGCTGTTAGTGCGTAGATAAGATCCCTGAAGTTGCAAATATTAAAGTTTCATGATAAAGTTCCAGAACAGTTCAAACCCAATATTACATTGTGTTCAGCGCATTTACAGAGGACATAACATTTTCGCCACATGCTTGCGGTATGCGGCCAATCAGAGCACACTTCGCTTTTTTTAGAACGATAAGCTTTGTAAAAATCAATCCATTTCAGGAGGCGGGGCTTAGAGGAGAAACAAAAATGTACAGCATGTGGAAAATAATGTTTTTTTTTAACTTAAACCACATAATCACATTGAATTACACCAAATCCACAAAATAATAATATTTTTAGCAAAATTACATGACCCCTTTAAAATGATTAATATTAATAAAAAATGTACAACTATAATTATTGGGTCACACATTATTTTAAGGTGTCCTTGTTACAGTGTAATTATTCATTCAAGTATTGAGTAATATTAATTAACCACATGTACTTGGGTAGTTGATATATCAATCTGTCCTATGGTCGGAAAAAAAAAACTTTATCATCGAAGATAAACCTCTCTCATGCTATTTGTAACTCTATGAAGATACTTTTTTTCATGTTATTTGTGTAGGTGTGTTAGGTTATTTTGCTACATTTTTGCTATGTCACACAATAGGACACAGTTGAATTTTTATTTGTTAACTACCAAATTACTATGGTTAGGGTTAGTTTAAGGGCTACTTGCATGCAATTATGCATTATTAATTGTTATTATAACAGTAAGTACAGCCCTAATAACAAAATGTTAATGTTTTGGTGAAAAAACTTTTTTTTTTAAATGTTACAATTTAAAAACAATGACTTTACAGATTGTTGCCCAGTTTATGACAGTAACCTTGCATACCTGTGCACAGGCACTTGGCTGTCATGTGGTGTCTGGGTGTGACATAGCTCACTCCGTCAGTGCTGTACGTGGTCATACTGGTCTGGTTAAGCAGCACAACTCGTCTGCATGTGCTACCAGGACACTCAGAACTTGAACACTGGCTATTTAAAACCCGCACCACATGTAGTCCTGTCATCTCTTTGATGGTTGCTCTGGAAGAGCTGAGCTTCTGGGAGAAGGCTTCCAGTGAGCTGCCACCTCGTCCTGCTTTCTCAAAGCATAGAAGAACATCCAGGCCAATGCCAGTTTCTGCAGACTGTAGACTGATCAACTGCAGGGCACTCCTGCGGACTCCGGCGACACTGCGCACCGCTTTCTGGAAGTTTTTCCAGTGGTCCTGGATAAAATCTTCTGCAGCAATGCCAGCAAAGCGCACAGAAACAGAACTGTCCAGCATCTGCTCTGTGACCTGCAGCACATTCACTGTGACACTGGCTAAGGCTGAGAAACGGCCGTCACTCACTGAGACATTAAGCTGGTAATGACCCACGTCCAAGCCTCCGCGGGCCAACAATCTGCCATCCGTGCCAACAACGGAGAACAAGCTGTGTGACTGTGGCTCCAGACTGAATGTGAGTGTGTCATATTCATCTTGATCTGTGGCGTGGACTTTGCCCAGCTTGCCTCCTAAATACTCATCTTCCAAGATCATGATGAAAACATCCAGAGAAAGCACAGATGGAGGATACACACTCGTCTGTACGATAAGCACACTGATAGATGTGACTGATTTCAGTGGGGGCCTTCCATTGTCAGACACCTGAAATTACATACAGAAGATTTTTTTTTAAATTTTAAACTATGGTAAACTAAGGATCACAATAATTTTCATAAATAACCCTAACAAACATAATATGTGACAGAATATTTGTTAAAGTACATACAATTAATTCATACTAAAACATTCAATAATAAAAAATGTAAACAATGAATATTTTTCAATGAAAAAGTAAAAATATATTATGCTATAATATAAAAATAATTTCTTTATTACAGTTTTAAAAAGGTGGTCTGTTTTGATATTTTTGTGGATACCTGTACATTTCTTCAGGATTTATTTTTTATTTTATATTTTATTTTTTTTTTTTAGATGAATAAAAAAAACAGCATTTATTTTAAAATATATATATATTTTTAAACTTATTTTTATGTCTTTACTGCCATGTTTGCTGTTAATGCATGCAATCCTTGCTCAACATTTTTGAACAGTAGTGTAAAAATGTTAAAATGTGACATTATAAAATTATATTTGAAATCTAAAATTGGTTATTAAAAAATTGCGTCTAACCAAAATTCTGCCAGTATTACAGGTGTATTGGACCGAACATTGTGTATAGGAAGGGAGCTAAAGTTTTTTTACTTGCCTGCTATGACATTTGTTCAACACAAGAGGGAACTTTCAACACATGACTCTTTACAAATGTCTGCACCACATAACACTATGAAATCTTCCACAGGTTGTTACCTTATGCATGTTTTTTTTTTTTGCATAGTTTGTCCAACATGTCTAAGTCGTAGAACCTTGTCATGAGTCCATAGTGTCTGCAGAACCTTGTATGTTTTCATGATTTCAGACACAGTCACAGTCCCTGTTCAGAAGTCACTGTTGAAGTATATCAGTGAGGGTCCGCTGGCTTTTTTATTTGGGACCCACTAGGGTCCATAAAGTCAAGTTTGAGTAACACTGCTGATAAGACTCCCCTGAAGGACTACTACACAGCAAACAAATGAAAAAAGCTCACTTCTCACCTGCACTTGGAGTATATGCTGACCCTTTCTCAGTGGTCCAGATGTCTTCACCACACCCTGCTGGTCTATGCTGAAGGGGCTTGTCTCTTCACCCTTCAAAATACTAAAAGAGAAAGGAGGCCCATTTTTGGGGGAGTCGAGGTCTGTCACATTGAGCTGTGACACTACAGCCCCTGAAGGCAGATTCTCCTAGAGAAGAGAGAAAGATCCAGAATCACTCCACAAGAACTGAGAGAGATTACAACATCACCTCTCACTGAGAACTCAGGCATGGAGTAAGGAAAGCGAGCATAGGATTTAATTTGCTCTACTCTATGGGAGAGTGTGGTCTTGCCTGGATGATGAGACTGTATTTAGCCTGAGAGAAGACAGGGGGATTATCATTCACATCAGACACGGTCATGTTGATTGCAGCGCTGTCGGATTTGGGGGGATTTCCACTGTCGGAAGCCAGAACGGTCAGCACGTAACTCGCTACCTAATTTAACCGAAATGAAAAAGTCAGAAAAGATGGAGTCATCCTTGCCTTTTCCAAGGAATTAGGTACACTAAATCTGTGAAGGAGCAAGATGTTATTCAAATAGCATTACCTTTTCCCTGTCCAACTGATGGGCCAGTCGCAGCTCACCACTGACTGCATCCATGATGAATGGACACGTATGGTTGTTATTCTCAATGGTATAGCGGATTTGGTTGTTTAAAGGCCCATCAAAATCATTCGCAAGTACCTAAGGACAGGGATCATTACACTTGATGAAAATCTGTTCATCTCACATAAACCATATGCCACACATTTATATATTGGTGTTGCAACACAATCAACACAATTGCATCATTTTTAACTAAATTAATGTGCTGCTTGCTCACCTAAAACTGTCTGGCATAATGCCAGTGTGTTGTTCTGTATGTTTTTTTAGCATATTACTACTGAGATACCAAGGTACGACTCTTCAGTTGACATTGAGATAAGAAGCTAATATTTTGCAAGTGTTAAACAACTCACAGATACTGTATAATCAGGCATATATACCTCGTAGCTATCAGTAAATTAATGTGTCAAAGAAAATGTTTCATAAAACATGCATAAGAGACTTTAAAAACATATTAATTCAGGAAAGAAGGTCTTTGATGCTGCAAATTCATAATACATAACACATTTCACTTATGTTTATGTACTGTTGGAGACATGTCTATAATTCAAATCCAACATGATGAAATAAAGGAAGTACAGTTTCACTAAATTCTTTCACTAAATTATTTTTGATTTCCTTTTGTAATTCCAGTTTGTAGTGTGAATCATTTATTCAAATATTTAACCTGATACTTTAAGAATCTGTTTTCTAAATGACAAACAATTTGTGTTACTACCACTTATCTATAATAGAGATCATATACGTATATATGCTGGCATAGTTTTAATGCTTGTTATATACAGTATATATAATACCTCAATTTTTGGACCTCAGTATTTTAAGGAGTTGAATATATAAAAACAGAGCATGTTGTGAAGTATGAGTGTAGAGAGAACCTGAAACATAACTGGCATACATACTGCAAAACATAACTGCCTACTTTACGGGCCACTTCAAAGATACGGTGTAATTTAATGCAAACACATGCAAAACACTTACCGTCAGCACTGTGCTCTCGAGTTTGGTGTCCTCACTGACTACAGCCGAGTAGATCTTCTGGCTGAACACAGGGCTGTTGTCATTGATGTCAAGGAGGTGAATAGTAACAGTAGCTGTGTCACTGAGTGACTCTTTCCCCCTGGCGATGGCCTTCACTGTCAGGTAGTGCTGAGGAGAAGCCTCATAGTCCAGCGGCTCCATAACAAAGATGTCACCTGTAAACACAAATATTCAGTACATCCCCAAACCCCCAGAAGAGTCCTCTTTGAGTCACATTGTCAAAGGGGAAACTGTGTGTGTGTTACCTGTGTGTGAATCAATTCGGAAAGCTCCTTGCTCATTGCCGCTGGTGATATAGTACGCTGTCTGGGAAGTCATTTCCCGGTCCCTGCTTGCAGCAAAGACATTCAGAAGCTTTGTCCCTATCGCAACATCCTCAGGAACTGTGGAAACGTATTCCTTGTGCTCAAATGTAAGTGGATGGCCATTAGAGTCCAGCACTGTCACCACGACAGAGCTGAGAGAGGACAGTCTATGAGGAGAGCCATGGTCTGTCGCTCGTACCCTCAGCATATGTGTGGCCTTCATCTGTCTCTTCAGGGACCTCTCTAAACTGATAATTCCTGAACTCTCCTCGATTGAAAACAGACCTCCGGCAGAGTCTTCAAACGAGTAACGTATTTTACCATTCATCCCTGGAGATATAGCAATAAGAAAGAGTATTAGGAAAGGTCATTTCTGGAGGTCTGCATTAGATTTCTGATGGCCTGTATTAGATTTGTGGCAGCATTGGACTCGGTCTCTGATGTGTTGGATGGGAACAGGTGGTTGTTGGTGGAAGCAGCCTACTTTAGAGTAGTTTTTTGGGGTTTTCAGTTTCCTGTAGTGTTTCCTACTGTTCCCTATCTGTCAGTCACTATGAGTTATGTCGTGATGACAGACTGGGGAGCCCTGATTCACTCTGATTAAGAGAAAACGCCAATGAATTTTGGCTAGTGGTAAATAAATAGGCGACAGGAGCAACCACTCCTCAGATTTTGATTTTGGAGCCGAGTAGAAAGAAAGAGAGAAAGAAGAGAGCTGGAAGAAGAAGCTGTTCTGGGTGGCGCCTTTCTAAAGATGCCGTTCCGGCCGTGTCCTCTTGGGTATGGTCATTAGCCGACTTCTAACAATGAACACGAGCATTGTCTTCAGTGTCTGGGCCTCTGGCACACTGAAGATGTGCCCTGCATATGCTCATTGCGAGTCCATACCCCTGACGGTCCTGCAATCTCGCCGCTCTCTCCTCAATGGGAGTGGAGGGGCACCTTCTGCTGCCACCCGTCCCGGGTTCTCTGTTGAGAGCAGAGGACCACCGGCTGGCACCGGCTGGGTGCTCTGAAGGTGATTGTGAGAGCTTCTCCGCCAGGTTCATCCCCGTGGATTCTTCTCTCAGTGACTTTCCCGTGCGGCTCCCCGGTGATTCGTCCGGGCCATCTCACGGCAGTCTCAGCATTTCCCCTTGGGTGCTGTGGCTGCTGCTGATTTGGACACGGAACTGATGGCCATGATTTCCCGGGCTGCCATGAGCATTGGGCTGGAGGTGTCCTTACCAACAAGTCCCGAGCCCTCACGGTTGGATGATTGGTTCCTGGACACAGACTGTGATTCCAAATCACATCCCACCCCTGTTCCTTTCTTCCCGGAGGTGCATAAGGAGCTGACAAAGTCGTGGACGGTTCTTTTCATGGCCAGAAGCTGCTCGTCTCCCTCCTCCGTCCTCACCACCCTCTAGGGCGGGGCAACTAGGGGATACGTACACATTCCCCAGATGGAGAGCCCACAAAAGGCCACCACCTGGCGGAATCACCCCCCTGGGGCATATGGCATCTGCAGTGCTCAGTTTGTTTCGTATAAGACCACTCCAGCATGTCATGCCGCATGTCACTGCTTGCCCACCATCTCCTCCTTTGGAGTCGGACACAGCTCAAGTCGTTGTGCGGCACCCACATTCCGGGGGTGAGCTCAATCATGCAGCTGATGTGCTTTAATGACAGCTCATGTTCCCAGAGACGATCCGGCTGATTTGAAGTCGATTCCGGGAAGCTCAGGTGGACCTGTTTGCTTCTTGTGAATCCTCCCACTGCCAGCTATACTACTCCCTGACCGAGGCCCCCTTCTGCACGGATGCACTGGCACTAGCAGTTCTTATTGGTTCAGATCTGTGGAACCTCCCTCTGTGGCTCCTGGATGGGACGCATTAGACTTGAGTGGCCTGCCACTGAACCACTGAAGCAGTCTCTCGTTGAAGGTCGAAATCACTTCTCTTAAGAAATCTTTTCTATCTCCGGAACAGCGGCTTGGCTTCTCCAGCAGTGATATACTCTCCTGTGGTCCCTCAGGATCCAAATTCCACTAGCCAAAATTCCTTGGCCCTTATCTCTTAATCAGAGGAATCCCTCCATCAGGGAACGAGGATTACATATGTAACCGAGACGTTCATATTTCTGTGAATCATTGAAAAAGTCAATTTAGTCTATTGAGTGTTTACAGAAGCCCTCTTTCCATTCTTTCACTGAAAGCGGGTTTCTTTCATATAAAAAAAAATTGTTTTTGTTGGTGAACAATATACCATTTATGGATAGTTGTCCCACCTCTCAAACCACTAACTATAAGTATATCCTGTTAAATGTGCAACTAAAAAACAAGATTAAAACAAAAAGGCACCTGTCATGAAAAAGGCATGATGGAACAGGGTTCATCGTAAGTGGTCTGTCCATAAAAAATGTGGTAGATGGTGCAATTAGTCATAAACACAAAAACATAACAGTATCAGGGTATAAAAATATTAAAATAAACATTACATTATATCAGCACATCACTGATGACAAAAGCAAGAAATAAAACTTTTTATGTAAAAAAATAATGATGTCTCACACAGAGACTTCTGAGAATGTCCTTTCACAGTTTTTTGGTAAATTCATAAATTTTACTTACATGTAAACTTACATGTGATGTTTAACTATTAACAGTTTTTCACTGTATATGGTCAGGTAACCTACTGTTAACAAGTTTTTACTCTAGCATTTTTACAGTTCTTCTGTGAAAATTGTAATAATACCAATTACAAACATTTTGTTTACATTTTACAGTGCTATTTCCTGAAGGCAAAAAAAAAGTAAATTAGCAAATTGTTTAACTAGTTGATTGGCTGAAGTGTTATTACTGTGAAATGCAAGTTGTAAATGTTTTACAGTCTATATCTTCTCAAAGGACCCATGAAGTATGTGTACCTTCAGTAACCCCATTATAAACCATCAGCTTTTGGCAACAAAAATCATTTTGAACTTATTGTAAACAAGAGAGACTGTGATTTATGCTTTTTGTAATTAAATTCATGATATTTCATGACAAAAACCCAGCCTGAAAATAAAGCTACAGAGTTAACAAAAAAAATCTGACTTAAATTGTGTAGAAGTGGGCAGAGGAATATCATAAAGTCATGAGTGGGTTGAAATAATAGCATTCGTCCGGACTTGCAACAAAACCAAAGGGATGTAAAAACAAGCCTGTTCCTCTAGTCTGTTTCATGTCATAGTGGGGCAGATTGATCTGATTGCTTCTTGTTGGGTTAATTTGCAGTTTATATACAAATACATACTTGTTCATATGCTCATTAGTGCAATGAGAGCAGACCTTGTTGTTGGTGTCGCCCGGTCATCCAGCCTAATTGCCTCTGACTAATTAACGCCTATGAAAATCCTACGATGACAGCTGAGTGAATTGGAATTAATCACTTCACAATCTCCCTTCCAATCAGCAAATGCTCACCAACACATCGTGTTGATGGTAATTTCTGAAAGAACCACTAATTACAAGACATCCATCCGGGTAGTTGTTTACTTTAGTCATTAGTGCCCACAATAGTGTTTGCAAGACAGACAGGCCTTAAAGCGTAATGATGCAGAAGAGAATAGAAAGCATGCATGCAACTTCATCTGAACAAAGAAGACGTTGCATCTCGCCATCTTCTAGTGTTGAGACTGAAGCCCAGATGGACAAAAATAATTGCAATGTTACAAATTTGAAGATCAAACAAGCAACAGGCACTTGAGATGATATAAAAGAGAAAAAAGTGATCTGAACTTTAATTCTGAGGTAGAAAGTTCAAATTATCTGCAGAAAATTAGAGTGCAGACCACTGCAAGAAAGTAATTGTTACCTTCGCAGGGAGCAAAGCCAATTGTGCTCGAGGAGCAAAGATTATATTCAATTGTTCCATTGTCAGAGAACGCTACACGCTGAGTGAAGATGAGTGATGAAATGCCACACAGAGCAAAAGATGGCATAGACTAATAACTACCGATGCAACAACTGCTTCAATCAAGATGCACACTGCTGGAAACAACTACTGTACACCTAACTACAATATAATAAATTATCCTTCATGATTGTATCAGGGAATCTGCACAAACAAGGTTACCAAACAACAAAAATGATAAAGTTGAAAAGTTGTTCATACCAATATCTGCATCGAAGGCCTCTAGTCGTGCCACGTATGTCCCAGGTTGTGTATTATGAAAAATACTAATGTGATGTTGGTCAGATGTGAATTTGGGGGCATTGTCATTAACGTCATTGACTGTGATGAACACAGAAGCTTGGCAGAAACGATTGCCTCCGTCCACCATACGCACAGTTAAGTTGTACAAATCTGTCATCTCTCTGTCCAAGGTTCCCAGTGTTTTCACTGCCCCTAGAAGATAAATACAAACATGTACACCACCCTTTAAAGATTTAGGGGTGTCCTTGCTGACTAAAAGTATGAATTTCTTTATATATATATATGCAGTAAGCATTCATTCATCATTCATCAAAAGAGACCGTAAAGATATAATAGGAGGTTAAGGGACTATTCTATAGGTATTCAGAAAATTGCTATTCACATTAAACGCTGAACGCATTAAAGTCAATACCAATCAGGACCAATAAACACAAGGTTGTAGACTTGAACCAGTGATCAATGAGCTACTGCCATTATGTCCTTGAATCAGACACTTAACCTCTTGCTTTAGATAAAAATGCAGGCTATATATATTCCCATTTGCTCATTTTACCTGTTTTGGCATCAATTGTGAATGATTCAGCTCCACTGCCACTCAGCTGGTACGTGATTTCCGCATTTGACTTGATATCTGCATCAGTGGCTGAGACTTGAAGAATTTGTCTGCCAACAAGAGCATCTTCAGGAACAGTTTGAGTGTACACATCCTGAGAACAAATGTGGATTTCAGTTTAAACTGTCACTCTGTAAAAAAGATATTCTCTCTGGAAAATGTGTCTAAAATGTATTAATTAAAAGTTCTTTGCACAGTTCAGAATAAAGAGCTCAGGGGCTAATGAATATACACATCATGCCTTCTCACAAACAGGACTGTTGTCATTTGCATCAAGGACAGTGATCTCTACGGTAGCCTTTGTCTCAAAGGTTCCATCGGCGGCTGTGATGTTTAGAAGATAGAAATCTCTCTCCTCCCTGTCCAGGGTTTTGCTGACAGCGACCACCCAAACACCATCTGTGTGCTTCACATCAAACAGGCCCTGCGGGTCTCCACCTGAATACATTAAACAAGGAAAAAATTAACTTTGGTCTAATCAGAAATATTTAATAAGGAGATTAGCAGTCAAATCATCATGCGTTTAGCATCATTTTAAACAGCTTGGGGATTCATTGTATTTCTAGCTGCATACAAGATACTAATCAGGCGATGTAATGAAACTGAGGACAATAACAAGATGCTCTGAATATTTCTAATCAGCATCAGTATAATGCAGAACACTCATATACATATCATAGATTATTTATTTATAACATCCAACATTTGAGTTTCTGGCAGCTCTGTAATGTCTTTGCTAACTATCCAAAGGTTAATAAATACCTCACAAAATTACCATGTTGAAATGGCAATACTAGCTTCCTTAAAGAGAGTTCAACTAAAAATAAAAGTTTGGTCTGTTTATCACATAAAGTGCCTTTAGATAAAATGTTTTCAGACTCGTTCCAGCAAAGGGATTTTAGGTGGTCAAGAAGGGGAAAAAAAGGTTTAAAGAGATATAAACTCGGGAATCAGTTTTTTTCTTTTTCAAAGTATACTGTATCTCTCGCAATTATGTTTTTGTTTTTGTTTTGTTTTTTCAAAATTGTGAGATGTAAACTTGCAATTTCAAGTTATAAAATCCAGTTCTGACTTAACTTGCACTTGTTTGTTATAAAGTAAGAACTGTGAGATGTAAATCTCCATTCTGGGAAATTAAATGTTTGCATTGTGAGTTTATATCTCACAATTTTGAATTTTATTTCTTAGAATTGCAACTTTATTTCTCAGAATAGCAAGTTTATATCTTGCCATTCTGACTTCAATAACTCGCAATTGCAAGTTTATATCACACAATTCCAAAAAACATTGGAATTGCAAGATGTAAACTCTGAAAAGTTTTTTTTAAGTTAGTGGCAGAAACAGGATTCCATACATCACCGAGAATAAGGGAGAGTAAATTATGATATTTGTGATCCTGGACCACAAAACCAGACTTAAGTAGCTGAGGTATATATATAGCAATGGCCAAAATACATTGTATGGGTCAAATTTATTGATTTTTCTTTTGTGCCAAAAATCATGAGTATATAAAGTAAAAATCATGCTCCATGAAGATTTAAGTTAGATTTAACTTAAACTTAATTTTTTATATGCATTGCTAAGAACTTCATTTGGACAACTTTAAAGGTGATTTTCTCAGTATGTTGGTGTTTTGTGCCCTTCAAATAGTCTCAGACAAATATTGTGCAGTCCTAACAAAATGTCAATCTTGAAATCTCAATTTCGAAAAATTGACTCTTATGTTTTGTGGTCCAAGGTCACATTTATGGTGATCTTATGAATCTTATGATCTGAGATCTAATAAATAATAATATATCAGATAATATGAGATCTTATGAATCTCACTGGCTTAGTAGCATGGACAGTGTACCTGTGATAAAGCAGCTGAACCTCCTGTTGACCTCCTCACTGTCAGAATCAGTATAGCTAAGAATAGTGACAACAGTGCCTGGTATGGATTCATCCTCTCTCACAGTGCCTTTAAAAACTGCTTCAGTAAATAACGGAGGGTTGTCATTTGTGTCCACAACTGTCACTTCTACAACAGAAGTGCCTGTCATCTGTAGCCCTTGGGCTCGGTCTGTGGCCAGCACTGTGATTCGATATTGGTCAGTCTTTTCTCTGTCTATCTTGTTGAGGGTGGTTATCCAGCCCGACTCACTGTCCACTGCAAACATCTCCAGAACATCAGACCGCTCCTGGATTTCATGCAGAGTATAAGTGACCTGACCGTTCAGCCAGGAATCCAGATCAGTTGCTTTAACTTGCACTACAGAAGTCCCTCTCGGTAGGTTTTCAACAATATATGACAGGTAGGGGTAGGACTCAAATTGTGGGCTGTTATCATTGACATCCTTGATATGGATACTCAAATCTATTCTTGAGACAATTTCCATGCTATCTTCAGCATCTCTGACCTGCACTGCAAGCTGATACTGTTTAATAGCTTCATAGTCTAGTCTTCTTGTGAGTGTAAGCTTTCCAGTATTGCTGTCAATAGCAAAGACATCATCTTTGTTACTCTCAGGAGTGTTCCCGCCAACAAGGCTGTAGATCACAGGCCGCTCATTCTCGGTTTGGAAGATATCCATCTCACTTCCGACAGCCAGGTCTTCTGAAAGCTCCAGCCACAGTGACGGCTCTGCAAACTTTGGGATTGATGTTTCAGGGGGGACTATTCTAATTGAAACTGGAATAACAGATTGCCTTGGTTGGCTTCCAGAATCTTTAGCCTTCACAAGTAAGGAATAGAGGCCATTTTCTAGCCCAATTAGACTCTCCTTTGTGACAATTGCACCACTAAGTGGATGAATTTCAAAGTGCCCTATATCAGAGTCAATAGTGTAACTGATATGAGCATTACTTCCGTCATCTACATCTACAGCAGATGTTTTGATCACTGTCGTACCACTGGGAGAATCTCCTGGCAGAGTAACTTTATATTCTGAAAGCCTGAATTCAGGGGAATTGTCATTCACGTCAGAGAGAACTACAATAACAGTACAAAAGCTTAATCGACCACCACCATCTTTAGCCATTAGACTGATGCTAATTGTTTTCTCTTCTGGGTTTTCTCTGTCAAAACTCTCTACTGTGTGAATCCGGCCATCATCATTGATGGTAAATTTATCCCTGGCAATATCATTTACAATGAAGTATGTCAACTGTCCATATATCCCTGGGTCTTTGTCAATGGCTTCAACTTGTCCAACCAACGTACCAACTGGAGAGTTCTCTGCGAGCTCAAAAACATACTCCTCCTGGGTAAATGATGGACTGTGGCTGTTCTCGCCCATCATATAGATGTTTGCCTCAGCAGTACTTCTAAAAACACCATCAGTTACTGACAAAATTAAGCTGTAGAAGTGGTCAAGAGACTGTTGGCTGAAGTTGGCAATCACAATTTCTCCACTTGACGCACCAATTACAAAGAGATTCTTGTCATTTCCAGACAAAATAGCATACTCAAGCTGACTGGTTACATGGCTGTCAGCATCATATGCTTTAACACAGGTCACAAGCTGCCCTGGAGAAGAAATCGTGCTTATTGTGGCATTATAAAACGGCTGTGCAAAAACAGGTGGATTGTCATTAAGATCTTTTACATATATGATCACTTGGACCTCAGCGGACAGCTGAAATGCTCCATGGTCAAGTGCTTTTACAATAAGTTCATGCTGTGATTGGGTTTCGTGATCCAATAGTCCTGAAGTCCATATGACCCCACTCTCAATGTCTATTCTGAAGTGATCTGAAGTGGCTCCATCCTTTTCATACAACTGATAAAACAATATTGCATTGCTTCCTGTGTCAGAGTCCATGGCTGCCACTTGTAGCACTGAGGTTCCAATTACAACAGATTCAGAGATACTGATGTTATAAACGACCGCTTCGAATTTAGGTGCATTGTCATTGACATCTTCCAATATGATATCCACAAAAACATCAGAGTTGGCCCCAGTTAAAAAGTCTGTCGCCTGGATGCATAACCGATATGCAGGATGAGCCTCATAATCCAATGGCTGGATCACTTCAATGAGTCCTGAATTGAAATCAATGTAGAACTGATTGAATGGGTTTCCCCCACAGATACTGTAGACCGTGCAAGGTCCTACAGATTGATTAGCTATGACTTGCAGTACAGAAGTACGTATTTGTACATTCTCAGGGATTTCAATCTTGTAAAAAGGTCTTTCAAACATTGGTGTAGCTTTATTTACCACTGAAATAACAACCTCTGCTTTTGAAAACAGTGGTGGTTCACCTCCATCTTGTGCGGTGATGTTAATGACAAATTTGCCAATGCTTCTGAGCTCAAGAGGTCTCTTTAGAGAGATTTCTCCAGAAGGGCTTACCTGAAAATATTTATCATTTCCTTTCAAATGGTACGTAACCTCTGCGTTTCTGCCAATATCTTTGTCCACGGTGGTCACCTTCCTGAAAACCGAACCCACAGTTTTGTCGATCGGAAGAATGACATTATAGGGCTGATCTACAAAGACGGGGGCATTGTCATTCACATCTTCAACGTGCACTCTCACAAGCACGTGAGCAGTACTGTTTAACCTGGGCTCTTTTGTAACCTCTACAAACATTTCAAACAAATCCTGCTCCTCACGATCAAATGGGATTCCTGTGGAGAACATCACCCCAGATGTGCGTCCCATTTCAAATTTGCTGTTAGGGTTGAGAATAGAGTAAAACAAAGGTTCATTCACTCTATTTCCAACAACAGAGAGGATTGCCAAGGTTTTCTTCTCCGCTGAGTTTTCCCGCACATAGGCGGTGAAAATTTCCTGAGTAAACTTCAGATTGTGACCTTTATTTTCTTTAACGCTGACTTTAACGGTGGCAGTGCCAGTAAAGCTTCCATCAGAGACTTTTACTATCAGTCTGTACCTGCTCCGCAACTGTGTGGCATTTTGCACAAAAATATCACCTGAAGTTGGATCAAGCATAAATTTGTTCCCTATGTTGCCATCTGCAAGTTCAAAGCACAGTTTGGTGTCTGGCAGTGAGTCTTCATCTGTAGCCTTTACTGTTGTCACTTTAACACCTTTGTAGGTTGGAAGGAGGAGTGTTGTCTCATATGGATCCTGAGTGAATTTTGGAGCACAGTCATTGACGTTAATGACGTATATAGTCACATTGGCAGCATTTCGAGCAAACAAACGTGGCATTCCAGTGTCATGGACCTGAACTCGGAAGACAAACACGTTTCTCTGCTCATAATCCAGGTTGCTGAGAGTTTGAATAGCTCCGGTCCCAGAATCAATAGAAAAATAGTTATGAACAAATGGCTCCATAATCTCATAGACAAGCCTGCCGTTTGAGTGCTGATCCGCATCTGTTGCACGAACAACAAGCGGATCATTCTGAGAAGTCAGAACTACACTTCTGACAATGGCTGACTCACTGATGAAGCCAGTAAATTTGGGTTGAGTGAAAACAGGAGCATTGTCATTTTCATCCTTTAGATGAATGTCTACTGTGGCACTGTTTGACCTTTCAGCCATGTCTGACCCTTGCACAATCAGTTTATATGACGAAAGGGTTTCAAAGTCCAGCTTTTTCCTTGTAGTGACAGCACCAGAGTTTGGATTGATGTTGAACGCGCTGTTCACATTTCCCTCTTTGATCTGATAGTAGATGGTTGATTGACTGAAGGCTTTGACTAAAGTTACAAAACTCCCAATAGGGACAGATTCACTGACTTCAGCTGATATTGAACTGAAGGGGAACTTCGGCTTGGTATTATCCGAGATAGTAACTATGATCTTGGCGGTTGTAACCACACTGAGTGGAGGTTCTCCTTTGTCTGATGCTTTAATTACCAATTCATACTGGTCTTTGTATTCACGGTCAAGTTCTCTGGCAGCTGTTACAATGCCTGAAGACTGATCAAGGTTGAAGGAGTTTCCATGATTTCCTATACCATCAGAGAGAGGGAAGAGATGAGAAATTTTATTTGTATAATAATATAGTGTTAATAATAGTGCAGTGATAGTAGAGCTGAGCTGTACCTGAATCTATGCTGTAGAGGATTTCAGCATTTCGCCCTTTGTCTTTGTCCAGAGCAGTGAGCTGTAACACAGATGAACCAATCGCAGCTGTCTCAAACACATGGGCGGTGTACTGAGAGCTGGTGAACCATGGTGCATTGTCATTACTGTCCTCCACATTGATGACCACTCTCACAACATTACTCTTCACAGGAACACCTTGATCCCTAACCTGAAATAATATAACATACTGTACTGTAACAACCAGCTGCAGTTTTTTTTAATACTTTGTGTAGAAGACAAAGAAGATTATACATGGTCTTACCATTACTGTGAGGATATGTTTGTGCATGGTTTCATGGTCCAATTTTTCAACGGTGTACAGAAAGCCTGTTGCAGGATCAAGAAGAAACTTCTTCAGGCTAAATGAGTCTGTGCTGCTTAACAGTGTGTAGGATAATTTGTTCTTCTCATCTTTGTCTGTTGCATCTATTTCCAGTATCTTCATACCAGGCTGAGTTTCCTCTGGAATACTTATCTCATATTGGTTTTGTCCAAACTGGGGGCGGTGTTCATTTGTGTCAATAACGTGAATTATGACCTGTTTAACAAAGCACAGTCCACACAGTTAAATATGGCATATATGCATTTTTAAATGAAT
Source organism: Enteromius mattozi (assembly GCA_032359235.1). NCBI lineage: Eukaryota > Metazoa > Chordata > Actinopteri > Cypriniformes > Cyprinidae > Enteromius > Enteromius mattozi. The sequence continues at coordinate 14,791,879 of JAUMHE010000063.1, read as the reverse complement.
TTTTAAAGTCTAACTGTATCATTTTTAAATTTCTACGGTCTTTGAATTACACACAATTTGTTATTTATTATAGTATATTTATTATAGTTTATACTTTTTTACCAATTAAAAGGCCTTTTAGCTTAATTATAAAATTACTTTTACTGTCTTCTGCTGATTGTATGAGAATAACTTTTATATTATTATTGACATTTTAATATGAACACTTACTGGTTTACTCAAGTAAAGTAAAACTCAAGTTTACTTGATTATCGATACAGCATGTTTTAGTAAAACAATGTCAAAATGTAGGCATCAAATATGATACATCAGGCTTTAGATAACTTTTCTGACTATTATTTTCAGGCTTATATTATATTATATTATATTATAAAAAAAAATATATATATATTATATATATATATATACATAGATGTATATTATTATTATATATAATCTAATAATATATATATATATATATATATATATATATATTACTTTCTTCAAAATCATATTATGATTCTCATTTTAAGTTCATCATACTGTAAATACACTTATGTTTTGGAGAATGTGTGTTTACTCAAGCAGTAAGAACATAAGGGTAACAAGTGCGTATTATTTGACCCAAGACACAAATTTATGAAAATCTGTAATTCGCACAGGCCCTGAAACAGCCCACAAGTAAGAAGCCCATTATGGGATGACAAACTGTACTGAGTGCAATCTCCTAGAGGGTATGCTCTCTGCAACAGGAGCGATGGGCTGAGGGCTGAAACGGAGCTCTCTTTTAAAACATTACTCCATCTCTCATCATTCTTTGCCTCTGGGTCTGCTCACACTGATGGATGAGTCTCGCACTGTGACCTGATAAGGCTGGCTGGCTTGGCTGATACATGCCGGTATCGCCCAAGGAGAGGTATGTTCACACCATGACAAAAGGACAAAGGCAACCTGTACATTAGAAAGACAGCCAGAGAGCCTGACTCCAGCCAAGTCTAATATTGCAATATGCAGGAGGAGGGTGCATTCCAGCTAGTTGAGTTATCATGTTTTTGACATGAAATTGAATATGTTCTATTGAGACTAAACCCGATCTTTCGAATTGGAATGTCACGTGTAGCAAAACAAAGAAATGAAATGGATGCAACTAAAATCCCTACTTCTTTCTTGGATCCCTTTTCTTTCTTTTTTGGATTTTTTTTTTTTTTTTAGAAACGTGATCAAGAGGTTAAGATATCAAGCTTTTAGGAAAAAGCAAAATGATATGTTTGCTTTCTGAGAAATTTAAATCTGTCATTCATTGTGTGGCATGTAATCTTGTTCATTTTAAATGTTTTTTTTTTTTTTGCAATTTGAGCAGTGATATAGGTAATACTAAGCATCAAAACAATTATCCTGTCACAATACAGATGCACGCGTATACAATCTTTGTCAAAAGCAAAGATGTGCATCATTTTTCTTATCCTACATCCATTATTCAACCACTCCAATTTTATATATACATGGGCAATTTCTTGTGAGTGCCATTAAAGACAAAACACCTGAGTGCTGATAGATCTTGTTCCATCTGTTGCTTCAACAGTGAGGTTGTAATTTGACTGCCGTTCAGCATCTAGAGCGCCAGCGATGATTATTGTGCCACTCGCCCTCTCCACGTCAAAGCGGCTGTCAGCGTTTCCACCTGTTCGTACAAATACAGACAGCGGTCCCATTTTAACGCTGTTCACTAACAGCTGTAATTTTTGCATAATATATAATTTGCATCAGCTATTAAAGTAGCAAACATTCAAAGAAAGTAAATAATGTGCAAGATCTCTCCACAGAATGCAAATTCAGAACTCTTTCTGGAAGATGTTATAGGAAATAATGCAAGAGCTGCATGAAAAACAAGAAGGGATATTTCTATTTATCAGCAGATACCTGCTGTACAGTTCAGGTCACAAGTCATCTGTAGGATATGAAAAACCTCTTTAACATGTGTGGCTCCTTGTGAAGAAAGAGGAGAAGAAAAACAGGAAAAGCAGGCAGACAAGAAAGCAGCAGAGGGGAAAAAACATTTAGTTAGTTGAAAGCTGACAAGGACAAAATCAAGGTTGGGGTTATTGAAGATCAAATAAACATTAAACTGAAACATGAATGACTACAGATGACTAAACATTGTATCTATTGCTTTCTTTTCAAGTCGTACCACCCCCCCCCCCCCCCCCAAAAAAAATTCAATTTTATCACCCTCATGGCATTCCTATCCTGATGATGTTCTGACTTTCGAAGATAAATGGAGAAATTATTTTCCCCCCGTGTAATTGCAGTGAATGAGAACTAAGGTTTTAAAACTTCAAAAAGCACCATAAAAGTGATACGTGATTTGTGTGCTGTCTTCTCAACCCATTCAAAAACACTGAAGGATTAGACAGTTTAAATAAAGTTAAAAGCCCCAAAAATCATTTATTCACTCTCATGTCACTTCAAGACTGTATAAGATATTTTGAAGAGAGTTGAAAACAAAACAACACAAACTGTATGCAAAACAACTGGATGCAAAACAACTGACATTCTATAAAATACGTTCTTTTGATAGATGAAAGAAACTCAGATTTGAGTTGATCTGATTTGAGTAAATGTCATATCGTTTCAATGAATCAATTCACAAGACTTAAATATGTTCACAATGACTAATGTCTTAAATTTTAGCCTGTTCTTCACTTAAAACTACTTTATGACCTTAATTTGTAGGTTTAAAATGTAGAACATGAGTCATATAGTCCCTTTTATGGAAACTTTAATGATGTTTATATGTCCTTTTTGGATGCTTGAAAGCTCCAATTCCTGTTCATAGTGACTGCATGAAATAGAGAACCAAATAGACAACCATACTCTTGAAAACTTCTCCTGCTGTGCTTCACTGAAGATAGAGAGTCATAAGGGTTTGGAATCACATGAGGGTGAGTAGAAGACAGAATATTCATTTTTGGAAATATACTTTTAAGGCTGATTGTAGAGCTTTAGATCTTTACCTTTGATTGTAAACCATACAGGGGAGTCAAGTGGCTGAGCACTGATGACTCCCACCATATGGGCTACTGGATCATTCTCCATCACGGAGAATGAGAGCGGAATCTCCTCAAACGCCAGCGGTTGTTTAGCCAGCTTAGGCTTTGGAATCCACTCAATGTGCAACCGACAGATGGACGACTTAGAAGGCCTTCCATTGTCTGATGCTTTAATCTGCAAGAGAGCAGTGTAAGTGTTCTCTCTTGTTTCTTGACATAGTGTACCAAACACGTCAAGAACCTTTTAAATCTGTACTACTTTAATTTTTTGGATTTTTTTTTAAAAATGTGATTAAAGAGGTTAAAAAGCAAAATGATATGTTTGCTTTCTGACAAATTTAAATACAGTTTTTTCCCCCCTGTAAAAACAGTGAAAGGGTTAGTTCATCCCAAAATGAAAAAATTTGTCTTTAATTACTTACCCTCATGTTGTTTTAAACCCGTAAGACCTTCGTTCATCTTCAGAAAACAAATTAAGATATTTTTGATCAAATCAGAGAGTCATCTGACCCTTCATAGACAGCAATACAACTGAAATGATCCCAGTTGTGTTGCGGCCTATGGAGGGTCGGATAGCTCTCTCTGATTTCATCTAAAATATCATAATTTGTGTTCCGAAGATGGGTTTGAAACGACATGAGGGTGAGTAATTAATGACAGAATTTTAATTTTGGGGTGAACTATCCCTTTAATGGGTGATTTCTTCCACATTATTTAAACTACAATTTAATCTAACTATGAAAATTGACATTACATTTAAAATCCACTTGGATCAGAAATACAGAAGGGGCATCTGCTCATTCCGTCTGAAACAGCAAATACACCTCTATTAAGCCTGACACCATTCAGAGACTAGGAATTGATATAAACGTACCGTGAGGATATGATACTCCCCCGCTAAAAAAACCTCTTTGGAGAACACAAACCCAGTTATGGGCTCAATGAAGAATTTCCCGTGCTCTTCAGCCTCCTCGATTGTGTATGAGATATCAGAGGAGGGACTCTCATCTCTGTCATAGGCTATCACTCGATAAATTGGCTCCCATTCGACTGCCTCTGGTCGTTCCACCAGCTTGATTTTAAAGCTCTTCTCCAAGAACTGGGGACTGTTGTCATTTTCATCCAATACACTGACTATCACACCAACCACTGTAGACTTGGATGGGCTGCCATCATCCGAAACAGTGATCTGTTTGTAAGAAAAAACAGATATCATGGTTGAGTGCTTAAGAAACTCCAGCCAAAGTAAACATGAGGGAGGCATCAAATATTCAATTACAACAGTTCACCCAAAAATGAAAATTATTAAAGGGTTAGTTCACCCAAAAATTAAAATTCTCATTTTAATTTAATTAATTAATTCCTCACACTCATGTCGTTCTAAACCCGTAAGACCTTCGTTCATCTTCAGAACACAAATTAAGGTATTTTTGATGATGTCTGACCCTCCATAGACAACAATACAACTGAAATGATCCCAGATCCAGAAACGTAGCAAAAACGTTGGTAAAACAGTCCATGTGACATCAGTGGATCAACTTCACTTTTGTGATGCTGCGAGAATACTTTTTTGCGCAAATAAAATAAAAATAACATAATTTACTCTTCTCCCGTGACTTACGTCTTCCGCCAGTTTAGAGAGTATCACAACACACCGCATACACAAGCTTTAACGTATTTGACGTAATCAGCCTTGTTTACATCCTAGTGAAAGCACGCATATGTGCGTAATCTGTGGCTGTTTGCGCCTAGAAGAAAGCGTAAGCTTACGCAGTAATATTCTCTAAGATGGCTGAAGTCATATGTCATAGGAGAAGAATGGTTGAGTATATGATGTTATTTTTGTTTTCTTTGCGCAAAAAAAGTATTCTCCTATCGTCGCAAAACTAAAGTTGACCCACTGATAAAGTTGATTGTTTTACTGGCGTTTTTACCACGTTTCTGGATCTGGGATCATTTCAGTTGTATTGCTGTATATGGAGGGACAGATGGCTCTCTGATTTCATCAAAAATATCTTAATTTGTGTTTCGAAGATGAACGATTTGAGTTTGGAACGACATGAGGGTGAGTAATTAATGACAGAATTTTCATTTTTGGGTGAACTAACCCTTTAACACACCGTCAGAGCTGGGTAGTAACTGACATTGCATTTTATTTAATTTTTTTATTCAGACTACAGATATGTTTTACTGATTACATGATTACATATTATTCACACAATAGCAAAAAAAATTATTTATAATTAATTCTACTCAAATCACAAACCCCATTTTGGGAAACCTTGATGTGATATAATATTTATGCTGCTATGAACTACTATTATTGTTAAATCGCCTTTTATCCTCTGTAAAAAATAGAAGTCATATGAACTTCTCCAAATACAATGTCATCAGTTAAAGCATGTAGCTTACTTCAAGAAGATGCTCTGCTTGCTTTTCTCTGTCCAGTTTCCTAGATGTTGTTGTCACCAACCCTGTGCATGACAAATGGTATTGTTCAGTGCGTTTCTTCCTCTGACTGAGAAAACTTTCTATCAGTGATAAAAGATTCAAGCTGTTCTGTTGACACAGGGTAAGTCTCTAACAAAAAAGAAACATGCAGGCATGACAGATCTATCTATCTATCCTAAGTTCTGTATTCTTCTCAGAGAGTGTTTTCTTTATATTGAATTCCTATTGAGAAAAAAAAGGCAAATAGAGTCATACATTAGAGCGTACTGTGCTTGCTGTTCCTTGAAACACTATCTGAAAGGTCACAATTCTTCTGCCAGAAAAACATTCAGTTCTAAACGTACCAACTAAGTTCAGATTGTTCGATTGACTTTGGCAGGGAAATCCTTTGAAAAACTTTTTACTTGCACTGTTGAGACTTTAAGCTGAGCTGACTGAGTGTGGCAAGTAATTTGGTGGAGGAAAAATCAATTGACGCGTCAAATTAATTAGCTGCATTCATTACTTGTGCTGCTCAGCGAATGTAATTAACCAGCTGGTGTGAATATCAATTATGAAAAACTTCAAGATTTCATGTCAAAACTTACAATGTGTTATTTAAGTGTTATTTAAATGCACATTATGAACAATGATGTTACTCAGCCTCTCCCTTACAGGTGTGGATAGCACTCAAATGTTGAAGAAACATTATCTCTAGTTGTTTATATATTCAAATACAGGGTTCAAAAATGTTGTAAATAGTCTACTCTTTACTATATATTCAGTGATGCTTCTTTTTGCATATGAAACACAAAGGACATTGTTTCAATAACACAGACCCAGAAAAAAAGGCATAAATAATAATAATAATTGGACATTTTTAAAACACAAATCCATAGGCCGATCTTTATGAGAAGTATCAACTTACCTGTCTGGGAGTTAATGACAAAAAATCCTTGTGGATTTCCACTGGTTATTTTATATGAGAGGTCATCGCTTGATTCTGTGTCCAGGTCTAATGCTTGGATCTGGATGACAGAGACGTCTTTGGGAGAGTTCTCAGGTACAGAAGAATAGTACACAGGCTCTGATGTCAGTGGAGCATTGTCATTAAAATCTTTAACCTCGATGTAGACCTCCACAAATGAGGAAAGTGGCACAATTCCTTGATCGGTAGCATGGATTGTCAGCCAGTATTGATCAGAAGTCTCGCGATCAAGGATCTCTTGTGTCCTTATTATGCCTGTGACAAAGAAAAGAAGAAGGAACATGTTGCACTACATGTTAAGCTCTTAAAAAACAAAAGGTACTTTAAATATTCAGACTGAGAAAGCACCCATAAAGCCGTGTCACGTGGTACTGAGAGTTTTGCATTGTAAACTCTGAAGACTAGATAAGGATGGAGCAGAAATTAAGCATACAAAGTAGGAACAACTGGCGCAATGCTAATAATATTCTTCTGAAATGAAAACTGTAATCAACATAGAAGCAAAAAATGGATCTATTATCTAGCAGGGAATTGAGAATTCATAACGCAGACATTTGCATAAAAGATTAAATGTGTAAAGGGCAGACATTGTACATAAAATATGGAGTGATTAAGGGGGTAAAGGGAGAAGAGGCAGCTCTTTTTGTTCGTCTGTCTCTCGGCAGTGTCTGCTTTCACGCTGTGGGCTTTGTTCTAAAGGTAGCGGTGTGGCTTCTACAACTCCAGTAAAACTTGATAAGCTATTTCCTCAGGGTGAAAGTGTCCAGCATCGCTCTTTGTTTTTCCCTCTTTTTCTCTCTTATTCTTTTTGTCTCTCTTTCATGTTTTTAGATAGCACTGTGGTACAAATGCAATCAGCGTTGGTTGTTAAAAACTCATGTAGTGGCCCTGAAATGTACTGGACACTTAAGGGCATTTCTTTACATTAGAGAACAAAATGGTTACAAACCATTTTAAAATGGTATATTCAGACACCTCCATAACACCACTAATTCTTCAGTTCACTGAATCATTTAACGTATTTACAGTGTTGGGGAAAGTTACTTTTAAAATTAATGCATTGCATTAGTTTATAAAAAATTGCATTGACTAATTGCATTATTTAGTTACTTTATATTTAATGCAATGCATTTTGTGTTAGTTTTTGTCACCTGAGTTGGACTTGCTCATTTATTTTAAATAACATAAAAAAACAAAAGCTATATTTCTGGCAACTGTAAAGGCCCTTTCACACCAAAATTAACAAGTCTTTACAGGGTCAGTCATTAATTTGAAAAATAATTATGACCTCACGCTGTATTTATGTCAGTCACATTTACAACCTGCCTCGAAACTTGCGTCTGTCATAAAAACATTCGGACCAGGTTAAATTTTCTGTGCTTTCGCATGCGTAGTAAGCATTTTGATAGGAAGGAATGACGAATTTACGAATACAAAAACACAAAAATTATGAACTCAGTGTGCAAGGCCCTGTAGGATAAAGAAAGTGCCTTTGCACTTCTCTCAACACGAGGACAGGAGAGATGTCAATCAATAGAAAAGCAAAGTTGCAGTAAGTTTAAAAGTAAAAGTTACTTTACTAGTTACTTGAAAAAGTAATCTGATATACTTGTAATGCATTAACCCCATCACTGCTTATAACAGATCTCAAGGTGATTTTTAGTGGATGTGCAAAGCAAGTTCTCCTCACGTCCTATCAGAGGAACCACGGGTATTCTGCAGTTCCTTACAATATCTATGAACATGTTCCACTAACATCTAACATCAAGAAAGTGTTCATATATAGTTTTTTTTCTTAATTTTAAACAATTCAATGTTATTTTAAAGTCTATTATTTATGTATTTATGTTTATGTTTCACCTGAAACTGTTATACAGTTTTTATAATATAAATGACACTTGGTTTTATAGCTTGCTGTGATGCAAAGATGTGCATAGTGTGGGGAAATCTGTCATCATCAATTAATATTTACACTGGAAAAAGAAAAATCACAACAAGTGTTCGGTAAAAAGTAATCCACATATCAATAAATAAATCATGCTTTTGTGTACTTTTTACACTCCTTTTCTTTGAAACAAAGAAAATTAATTCACACTTTGCTCATAATATTTTTAGATGTGTTTTGTAGATTCCTTAACACTTCTGATGACTTGTTTGTTTTGAATCCTTGCACCTAATGAACCAGGCTTATATTTTCACAGAATAAGATATTTTTCTTTTAAAAACACAAGAATACTAATGAACTTACCGCTGTCTTCATCAATGGTGAACACACCAAGGCCTGAGCCTCCTTGGATGGAGTAGCGAACTTGTCCATCCCTGCCGCTGTCCTCATCGTGAGCTGTAACTTTCATAACAGACGTGCCAGCTGGGGCGTCTTCACTCACAGCTCCCCAGTCCACAAAGAATGGGAAGGACGGACGGTACAAGTTCTCATTAACATCAACAATCTCCACATGAATGGAGCAGGATGAGGATAAAGGGTTCGGCTTGCCTCTGTCTTTGGCCTTTGCTGTCAGATTATATACTTGTCTTGTTTCGAAATCAAGAGTCTGAGAGACGTACACAGCTCCAGTCATTTTATCCACTTGAAAGCTTCCATCTTCCCCATCCGTTAGACTGTATCTTACCTGTCCAGACAGGCCAAGGTCAGGATCGTGAGTTTCAAGCCACAGCACCAAGGTGCCCACAGGAATGTCTTCTCTGACTCTGATATGGTATTGTTTGGGTATAAATGTAGGGGCATTGTCATTCACATCCTCCAAATTAATGCATAACAGTGCTGTTGATACCATTTTAGGCTCATCAATTGCAGCATCAAAAGCAGCCACCTTTAAAACAATCGACGGATTGGCTTCTCTGTCTAACAGACCCATAACAGTTACAATCCCTGTTTCTTCATGTATGACGAATTTGTCTGTTTTGGTAAGAAACGAGTATCTAACCATTCCGTTGACCCCTATATCCTTATCTTTCGCTTCAAGCTGAATGATGTCTGTTGCCATAGCAGTATCTTCACTGATATCCACCGAATACTCAGACTGAAGGAACTCCGGACTGTTGTCATTTACGTCCAAAATGTTAACATTTACCATGTGAGATGAGGATTTCTGCGGTAAGCCAAGGTCATAAACAGTGATGTTGAGAGTATAGTGGCCTGTTGTTTCTCGATCCAATGACTCGGAAACTTTAAGCCACCCTGTGTCAGATTCTATCATGAAACAACTATCAAAATCTCCCCCTGAGATCACAAAAAGCAATTTCCCATTGAAGCCAGAATCTGAATCGGCAGCTCTGAGGAGTGCTACGCTTGTCCCTACAGGAAGGTCCTCTTTAACTTCTATTACAGTTGGAGTGGACTCTATAAACCGTGGAGTGTGGCGGTTAACAGAATGGATGTCTGCGAATTCATCTTCTGCTTCTTTCTGACTGTGTCGTTTAGAGCCAAAAAGCAGCAGCCCGGCTAAAGTTCTCAGAACGCCAGTCTCTGCACATTTGGAGTGGACATGTTTAAAAGCACTAACTACTGTTAGATTTAGGAACATAGGAGTGCTTGAAATTTCTCCATCGCTGGCAGTTATTTGCAGGCGGTGGAAAGACTGTTTCGCCGCGTCGTCATCCCTCAGCGACTTTTTAAGCGTCAGCACCCCTGAGGTGGAATCCAATTCGAAAAGATTCATGTTATTACCACTGTCAATTCTGTACTGCACTACGCCAAGATCATCCGCGTCGATGGCAGACACCACTATTATTTGTTTACCGACCCCTAGAGATCTTGGCACAGTAACATCACAATCGATATTCTCAAAGTGTGGCTTATTATCATTAAGGTTGGTGAGAGTGATTGAAACAACAGTCTCTGCCTCGCGGCGGAAAGGGACACCCCAGTCTGATGCCCGAATCCTTAGGGAGAATTTTCTCTGCATTGTCTCATAATCTAGATCCTCTGCGGTGCTTATGACACCGGTGAAATAATCCACTACAAAAGGCTGTTTGTTCACATTGACAATACTGTAGGTGACATAGCCATTTTCGCCGTCATCCTTGTCAGAAGCACTGACTGTCAAGACGCTGGTTCCTATAGGCAGGTGTTCAGCGATACTGGCTTCATAATTAGACTTTTGAAACACCGGGGCATTGTTGTTCACGTCGCTTATACTGACGACTACCTTGGCCGCTGCTTGTCTGTCACTCGTAACAACATCAAATTCATATTGACTGACACTTTCTGCTTTTATAGGTGCCACGGTGGTGATAAGGCCCGTGTTTGGATTAATGACAAATGGATTCTCATGTGGTTGCATCTTAAGTTGCAACAAGTATTTAATCTTTGAATGTTTCTGTACTGTTTTGACCATAACAACAGGAGAGTGAGGAGGTGCAAACTCACTGAGAGTAACTCTATAGATGCTCTTCTCAAATGTAAGAGTTTCTGTGTATCCGCTGGGCGATTTCACCCACACAACTATCGCTGAGGAAAACTTTGGAGGATTCCCCCTATCTTTGGCCTGCAATGTAAGATTGTACCCAAAACTATAACCCTCCCATTCCACTTCTTTGATGGCCTTGATTTTGTATTCTTTGCTCCTAGGGTTTGTTCTGAAGGCCTTGAACTGCTGGAACGGATCTCCAGCAACGATGCTCAAAGAGGCAATCTCGCCATTCTGCCCTACATCGCTGTCCTCCACAGTCACATACGCATAAGTGGGATCTCTGGTTGCGTTCCATGGAGTTAAGGGGACAGCTGTGATGACAGGTGCATGTTCATTGGCCTGCAGCACGTGCACCTTTAGCTTTGCCGTGCTACTGCTGCTGCTACTCCCATAGAGCTTCAGACCTCTGTCCACAGCCAACACATCAATCTCATAAAGAGCCACCTCAGAGTAATCCAACTTGCCAGTCAGAGTTATAACCCCGCTAGTAGGATGAATGGAGAACATGTCAGTCCACTCTTTGAAGCTGAAATAGTATTCTCCATTGGTGCCTGTGTCAGCGTCTGTGGCAAAAACTCTGCCTACGCTTGTTCTGATGGCTGAGTTTTCAGGTACAAAAAAACTATAAGTAGTCGGTGAGAAAAGAGGTCTGAGATCATTCGTGTCCAGAACTTGCACTTTAACTTGCGTTTGTGTTTCAACACCAGTATGTTTTTCAATGGCATTTACAGTCAGTAGATAGTGGTCTTTTATTTCCCTATTAAGAGTGCCAGAATTTCCTCCTTTGGTTCTTATTCTGAGGAAACAGAAATTACCCAAAACGTACTTCTCAGCTTTGAATAAATTATCACGGTCCCCGGAGTCTATTATGTACGAAATATCCCAAGATTGGTTAACCATAAAAATACCCATTTTTATGGGACATTCAACAAAGGTTTTTGCTACTGAATTTTCATATATCATTACATTGTAAAGTGGATGAGTAAACTGAAAAGACAATGCGTCTTCCATTGGCTGGGCACCTAAACAAGTCCACATTAACAGCACTAAAAGACAACTAGTCCAGGATTTACCCATTGTGACAGGTGATTACAGAGCCAACTGAAAAAAAAAAGAAAACAGAGCAACAGGTAGAAGAAAATACTGTAAATATGGCATTAAAAAAATCACAATAATGCATAATTTCATTACAAAGCCAAATATTTAATATTTGATATGTGATTTCATACTTTTTTAGAAAATAGTTTAATACTAAAAAAGTGTCTTTTTGCTGTGAAATATACAGAGCTCTGCTTAGCGATTATAACGCTAAGCATTTAAATACCATCTTACGAAGACAAATTATTGTGAGATATAGAGTGACAGCTGATCTTTAAATTATATGCATTTAATCAAATTAGCCTGCTAAACTATGATCTCGCTGATTTCATTAAAGATTCATTACTCTTTGAGACATTAAAAACTATTAGAGTTTCATCTATATTCTATAACATATGTGAGCCATAAAAGCCTGAAATATTATCAAATATGATTCACACACACACATAGTCAAAAAGTTCAAATAACTTCCATTAAAAAATTTGACTATTATTAAATCATTATTTATTTATTTAATATAATATAGTACATACTAATATAGTAGATAAACTACTATAAAAAAATATTTAAATCAGATTGGTCAATTGCAGAATTAAGAAAACATGTCTTACATCACATACTTTTGGAGCATGCAGGCCACTAATTTAAGGATTTTGGCTAACACTTGTGCTGCCCGGAAACAGTTCTCTGCCATTTTTATTTTCCCGCTTTTCCTCAGTACATGGCCTCATGGGATGGCCAGGTGTACAGGTTGCACTCTTCACAATCTCACAAAATCTTCACAAAATGCATATATATATATATTTATTTTTTATTATTTTTTTTTTTATATATAAAAATAAAAAAATATATTTTAAATATATTTTAAATATATTTAAATATAAATGTGTGTATATATATATATATATATATATATATACATTTTTTACTTCAATAATATTTTTTATTTAGGCTACTTTTTAAAATACATTTTCCCACAGCTCATTTTCTTAAAAAAGGTGTTAAATCTACTTAAGACAATACAATAAGATATTTAAACTCATTTATGTATATTTGATTGAAAGATTGGACTGAACCCCTCTCAGGGTGACACCCCTGTATTCTGTTAACTTGTTGACAGAAAATATTCTTTAAAATGATTTGATGCAGTTTCGATAAATATTTAATTAGATAAAATAAGGAAACATTAAACCGGTATTAAACGGTTTAGTAACAACTGTATTTTACTTAAAGTTAATTCTGATGATTTGCTCGTGTACATGAGTTTGTAAAGTTTATTGATTATTAGTATAAGCTGCAAGCAGACCGAGAGTTCCGACTGCATGCACGAAAAGACCATTCAAGTTTGTTCTTACAAGCTCAGTGTTAATGTAAATAGCAAACGCACACGTCTTATACAGCTCATAATCATCTTTATGTAGAGATCGCGATTTGTACAGACATTCATTGTGACAGCAGGTTAAAATTACAGTACCCAGTATTACACAAAAGAAAGAAGCAAATGTGACTAACTTTACCTCTATTATCTTGAGAACAAAAGTGGCTTTAGTCTTCACTTACCATCGCTGCAAAACAATATTTGTCAAAATTAAGAAGTAATCCACACATAGCTCTGTCAGATATTTCCCAAATGAAGCTGCCGTGTAAAGTCCACACGAGGCGGAGAGCGCTGGTGTTTCTGTGCCTCGCTGATGCCGGATCAGTACCGCTCCTCTGTCAGGATCAGCCTCTGTGATGTCATCGCTGTCAGAACTTAGTTGGATGCACTGTCCATTATCTGTATTTACAGAAAGACCGGCTGATAGGAAAATATTTAAGTAAAACGTCGATAAGACTTAAGATATAAAAAATAAGTTTTATTTGGGTTTTTTTTTTTTTTTGTTTATTTTCCATAAGAACTGTTATGCCTTTGTTTGCCCTCTGAAAATTTGTGGTTGTGATTGTTATGTGTTAGGCTTATTTTACACTCTCAGAAGTAAAGGTATAAAAGCTGTCACTGGGGCGGGACCTTTTCAAAAGGTACATGTTTGGACCTAAAGGGTCCATTCTGGTACCTTAAAGGTACATTTTAGTACTTAATGTGTACACATTTGAACCTAATAGGTACAAAAGTGTCCCTTTTGAAAATGTACCGCCCCAGTGACAGCTTTTGTACCTTTATTTCTGAGACAGTATGCAAGTTTTATTGCCTGCATGTTCACCATTTGATGCTTATTGATTTTACTGCTGGTACTGTAGCTTTAGCAAACGTTTTTATCACAGAATTACACTTTTAGCCTACTTTTCATATTCCCACTGCTATCATTGTTTTATGCTTGATCAAATGTTACAGATTTTATATGATGATCATAACCAGTTTATTTTCAGTTCAAGGCGTCTACTGAAATACTGTGCTTTAAATCAGTAGCCTACTAGTAAAATAAAACCATGTGAATGTGTTTATTGAACAGTTCTCGTCTGTTTGGGGAAATAGATTGAAGTTCTAATGGCATTAAGGAGCATTTGAATTGTGTGTAGAGTGGTTCTCGAAGGAAATAAAATGAGACGAAAGGCTATTTGCACTTTCCTAATAACTTCACATCATCTTTTCCATCACATCTTGCCTATGGGAATTCGCCTGTGTTTCTGAGTTATTTAAAATGAAATACCAAAACCTCTACAGAACATAATGTAACACATTAAATTCCAGTTATCCTGTATTAAAAGAATGTTAGATACGTCTAGCAGTAAGAAATCCTAAACCTGCATACCTGTTAGTATACAGCAGTTTGTTGGACTGTACAGCATATTCACAGAATTGTTTATCCTTCCAGACTGGTGTAGTTTTTAAGATCCATTCAATAATTCACTGCCAGATTTTCTCCTTAATGAAAAACAACAGAACGCGAACCCTGTAGCTGGCATATATTCAGCTTTGACTGTATTGGCACTTGCTTCGCAACAAGATGATACACACAGCGTGGAAGCTGTAAGCGTCGCATTGATCGTTCATGAGTGGGAGGATATATATTGGATAAGCCTGTGGGCAAAATGCTTTTGCTTTTCCATCTCGCTCTAACATGTTATTTGCATTCATCTCCAGCAAGAGACTTCAGAGAAGCACTCTGCTGTTTTGAGACAATATGTTTTATTGAGCGTCTCTGTGTAATCTATATCCTCTCATGATGCCGGCGATGATCTGTCCCTGTACAGTGTTTCTATGTTAGACACAAAGAGAGAGAGATAAACACATAACACAGAGCCAAGAGAGAATCCATCTTGCATCATTGTCTTTATTTCCCTACCAGGATTACTTGAGAAGTCTATAAGGATGCACAAAATGGAATAAATCAGTAGGAAGATGGTGTACGGACATAGGTAATTAAACATGCAGAACAATCTGTGCAATATACATTTGCGTACAAATCTCATAACCATAAGAACATAAAGAAGTATGGAAGTATAGCTGAATGATACTGCAAATAAAGAGTGTAAAGAGTAGAAAAAAAAGTTTGTTATTCAAACAACTGTGGCATTAGCAGTAATTTTAACATTTTCTATCTTTTGTATAGCTGGACAGATCATATTTTTTTTCCTTTGTGTAGAAATTACTCAATTGAAAACAGGTGTATAATTTGTAGATACACTGTTCACATAAAATGCACTAAAGCAATTACAGAATCCAAAATTGCTGTAGTAATACTATACCATACATCTTTCGACCTTTACGGTGAGAATATAATGAAGTATGCAATGCTGTTGAAAATGTGTGAATCTTGGCCAGTGAAAATAGCACTGTTCCCATCTAATGTGTGACAGTCCAAGATGAACAGATGAACAGCTTAGACTTCTGGTCGCCGTGATTTTGCCAAGTAAGACATGATTCTGGATCAACATCTTTTGTTGATCCTGGTTTAACATTACTGTCCTAAAATATAGATTTATCCCAATCCCTACCCCTAAACCTTACCCTACCCAAAATGTATTCCTAAAATCAGTGGGAAATAATAGTTAATTAACAAGGGTGTAGATGCACATAATCCAAAAGAGATAGTTCCTGAAAAAGTATTCCTAAAAAACTGATTGGTTGATTGGAATGTTGTTCCAGGAACATCTTGTGCTTGGTGAAGTCATGCACACCCTGACTTCTTTCTTCTCCCTTATAGCTCTGGTCACAGAACCTGGAAACATAATCAGGGCTTCAGGCCATCAAAGGTGTGCAGTAGGTGATTTTGCTTCTTAACAGATTTGGAGAAATGTAGCATCACGAGTGGATCCTCTGCCGTCAGAATGAGAATCCAAACAACTGATACAGCCAAACATCACAGTAATCCACAAGTAATCTACACCAACATACTTGTTTAGAACTGTCTTGGATTGTTTTTCTTGTAAATAGTGATTAATCTGTGCATATTTTTCTCTAGATTCATGCCAGGTGATTTTTTTTTTTTCCACTGGAGAAAGCAATAGATAGGAGAAAATTAGCAAAAATTGGCACCAATTCACTTCTCAGGATCCATTGGTAAGCAAGTAATGCTACATTTCTCTAAATCTGTGCTAATCAGTATGTTTTTATTTTAAGTGAATTATTCCTTTAAACAATAACATTTTAATTGTAACTGTAACAACTGTAACAACTTTATCTGTTATTGTAACTGTAACAATAGATGGTGCAGAATTGTGACTTGCCACGAATAGCCTTCAAACTTGTCTTCTGAACTGTTTCAAAGCTGTGTGATTTATGTGGTCATAAATAGACTGAATTTTTTTTCACCAGAGGTGGAAAAGATGTGTTAAATGTGGGTGACGATGGGTGTTTTCAGCAGTTTTCTATGCTTGTGGGTTTTAATAACGATATGTTTTTTAAAGGGTTTGGTTAAATAGCTAAATTTCAGTGGAATATTCAGTAAAATGGTGTACAATTTCAGTAAGTCATTATGTATTGTAATCCATAAATTAGTGAGATATTTTCAGATTTAAACTCTGATGAGCTTAGATACACAATCAATACAGTTGCATAAAACATAAAAATAGCAGCATATAAAAATAGATGTTATGAAAGGACTCCATCATGCACTGAATCATGGCTGAGACAATTCAATAGGAAGGAAAAGATCCATTCAATAGGCTACACTTATCTTTAATAGAAAAAAAATTGGATCATAGCTCAGTTTAAAAAAGAAAGACACTTTAGCAAGGATAGAATCCATTTATGTTTTTATAGGTTTAAATCCAGTTGACATTGATGCAGACAGCATGAATCATCCTCAGATTAGTCACACTCCAGGATTAATTAGTGGGATTTTCATATCGCTAGTAAGAGCATCATACACTTCCACTTTTCAGAAACTTTCAAACTACAGCCAGTGTGTGGAGATATGGACCAGACGGTTTAAATTCTGAGCTTTAATACAAGCCGCCATCGAGTATAGCTGTTGGGCTTTCTAGTATTTAATTTATTGTGAACTCTTGGGAGGTTGGTTGGACTCGGTGCCTGGTATGTGTGGCACACCTGCACAGCACAGATTAGAGAAGATTTATCTGGGGGTCTAAAAAGAACCAGTTTGCCATTGATTTGTGGTCAATCTATCATTTAATCTTGCTGACTGCAGCTGCCATTGCTGCTGCCTCTTAGGTAAGGAAGGTGTCTCTCTTCTAGCCACCCAGGAATGGGGAATTTTGTATGGCCTTAGGTATCTTTCTGAATGATTCACCATTAGAATGATTCTAAACATCTTGCCTGTTTACAGAATGTCAGTCAGTGTAATGTGTTCACCACAAATGTACCTGGAATGATATTTCTGGGATTTTGTCCAGGCGAAATCCAAAATTAAAGAACTGGCTTCCTTTCAATTCAGTTGTCAATATAAACAAAATTGGCCACAAGTTAGATTGGAATTTGTGACCCTGAACCACAAAACCAGTCATGAGTGTCAATTTTCTGAAACTGAGATATTTGGCAGAGGTGCAACTATTTGAATATCTGGAATCTGAGGGTGCAAAATATTGAGAAAATTGCTTTTAAAGTTGTCCAAATGAAGTTCATATACTAATCCACACTAATACATATTACTAATTTAAAAAATATATTTTTATATATTCACGGTAGGAAACTTACAAAATATATTCATGGAACATGATCTTTAAATAATATCCTGATTTTTGACATAAAATAAAAATCAATTATTGTTGGCTATTGGTACAAATATAGTGTTACGTATGACTGGTTTTGTGGTCCAGGGTCACATTTGAATTAGAAAGAGTATATATACTCTGTATATCTCCATCCATTTATTCATCAAACTTGAAAACTTTTTTTTAATTGTTAACACTTTATTTTACGGTTACGTATTATAGTTGCTTATTAGCATGTTAATTAAGCACATATGCCTTATTCTACATGACCTTATTCTACAACTCTAATCCTACCTAAATTTAACAACTACCGCACTAATTATTAATAAGCAGCAAATTAATTTTTTTTAAGTTTACAAGTGATACCTAATCTAAAGTGTGACCCTTATTGCTTGATTCAACGTTTAACTCAATCATATTGAGTGTTTTTACTTCGGAGCTCATTGACAAAACCTTTATTTGGACACTTTGGACATGTAGAGACAGGCTATTTCATTTTGTATTCACTGTAAGAACTACTACTTCTCTAATTGGTTCAACTAGTGTAAAAAATAAAGCAATGATTACATAAAACAGTGAGTTGTTATATGCATGATGGCCAGAAAATAAATTTAGATTGTTAACGTGACTCTGATGAGACATCAACCTCACACATAGTGTGATTTATGAGTTGTTACTTCCAAATACAAGGACATCATTGTATAACGCAAAATTAGCTTTGCGAGCTTAATTACAAAATATGTGTTTATGTTTAGGTAATTAATCAAAATGATTTAGAGTGAAGGCAGGTTTTAAGTATAGATTAATAAGCTGTATAATAATATGAAGCAGATTGAAGTGACAAGGTACAGCTGGCATTATAAATTAAATCTGTGCATATAAAAGGACAAACAGATCCAGTGAGTCAAAACGATGAAGTTAATTTAAGTTAAGTTTCGAAGTGTCTGGACCAACTTCCCACTATACTATAAGTTTCGTTCTTATAAACTCTCTGATCAGATAAACCTGGAAATAGGTAACCATCAACCTAAACTATCAGGTCTGAAGCATGTACTCCATCAAACACGTCAACACAAATTTGTCCTTGAACAGGTCTATTAGTCATGCGCAATTTAACAAGCAACGGTGGGGATCTGTTAAGTAATCACATCACAAGACATTCCCCTCGACTGCCAGCTCTTCACTCACAGCTGTCATGCCAACTGAGCGATGTTCTAGTGCACACAGTCCTTACTAATCACTCGCTACAAATCACTCATCTTATTGAATTGTAGATGAATCAATGCACTTGGACAGCATATTAAGAAAGGGGACTCTGCAATGCTATATTGTGCAGAAAATACACTGTACAAATTAAGGTTAGATTGTGTAAGCAATGCTAAAAAGGTTTACTGGATTAAAAAAAAAATTAAAAAATGTATCTTTAAGTATATTTTGGTTCATTATGATTTAGTCTCATGCACTGGGAATGAATAATTCATGGGTGTGTATGATTTTATATGCACTGATTTGATTTTTGTCACTTTTACTGGCGTCAGGAGAGTTTGCTCCTAATTATCAGTCTGTGAGAGGCTCTTGAAGGTATTTTATGAGTGTCTTTAGCCTCATTAGTGTTCATGTGGTGAGTGTTCGTGTGATGTTGTCATTATTTTAAGACAACAAGTACACTTCTCATTGAAAACATGGTGGACAATTTAAATAGAAATCTTTTGAAGATGTCATTATTATTATTTTACAGTAACTGAATCTAACTAATCAAGGCAAATTTTAAGTAATGTCAACTTGGTAGCATTTTACAGCCACTTAAAGGAATAGTTTACCCAAAAATGAACATTTGTCAAAGATTTTCTCACCCTCAGGCCTCAAGATAAAGACAAGTTTGCTCTTCATCAGAAAAGATTTGGAGAAACCTAGCATTGCATCATTTGCTCACCAGTGGATTCTCTGCAGTGAAGAGGTGCCATCACAACGAGAGTTCGAACAGCTAATAAAAATAACAGTAATCCACGAATAATCCATGCAACTTAATTCCATCAATTAAAAATGCAAGTATGTAAGAAACAAATCCATCAAAACAATTTCAGCTTGAAGCGGTCCATAATCCATAATATTGCTTTCTCCAGAGAAAAAAAAGTCTACTTCCTGTTTTTCTCTCACATCAGAATCCACTAATATATCTGTTTTGGTCTGCTTTCTCTGGTAAATGGTGCTTGAAATATACGCGTGTGTGTGTGTGTGTATTTCATCTGATTTGGAAAAATTGACTTTTTCACTGGAGAAAGCAATATTATAGATATTCCTATAGAGGATTCCTATTTTACTATTTGATTTGAAAAATATCTTGTTGGATTTGTTTCTTATAAACACAATTTTTCACTTAACAAACTGATGAACTGCAGTCATCATGTTGTGGATTATTGTGATATTTTTATCAGCTGTTTGGACTCTCACGGCACCCATTTAGGATCCACTGACAGGCAAATTATTTAATGTTAAATTTTTCCAAATCTTTTCTGATAAAGAATCAAACTCATCTAGCCCTTGGATAATTTGTTTCAACTATTCCTTGAAGACGTTTGCTTAAAATAAGTAAACAAGTTTGGGTTTAAGCTTTTTAAAACTTTTGGATGACTACTAGATCATCTTGGCCTATGACAGGGCTGTCCAAACTCGGTCCCGGAGGGCCGGTGTCCTGCAGAGTTTAGCTCCAACCCTAATTAAACACACCTGAAGCAGCTAATCAATCTCTTACTAG
>JAUMHE010000063.1:14751201-14770932 GCA_032359235.1 Enteromius mattozi | reverse complement strand
GGCCGGTGTCCTGCAGAGTTTAGCTCCAACCCTAATTAAACACACCTGAAGCAGCTAATCAATCTCTTACTAGGCATTATCATTATTATCATCTCTTAGAAAAGTAAAAATGGAAAAGCTTTGCAAAACCTGTGTGCTCTTGTTGAGGAATAACAATATTGTTCAGTGCATTTGGAGTGACTGAAACTCTGGATTCAGCGGCTGACTTGTGGACTCCAATGGTGAATGCACCCAGCTGCTATGCCAAATGGAGACTCAATCACACGGGCACTGGGGCTTAACCTGCGGTTTTCTCTATTTCCACAGCCTTGCCCTCTCTGCCATCTATACGACCCAACTCCTGCCGAAAGCTATTCATCACCCTGTCACCTGCTACAGTCTGACCCGCTGCCCAACTGAACCACTCCTAATGGACCATCATATTCGCCTGACTTCATTCCATTTAGCATGGAGCACAACTCTGCAAGTGGCTCAGTCAGAGATGATATGCTGCATGAAGATGGATTTGTGGGCTCAGCCATGCCTCCCCTCGGTTGTATCTACTCAGCACTAAGATGACAGTAAATATATATACATGATTTGAGTGGAAAGCGAATGAAATTGAATGAAGCGAGTTATTTTTTATTCTTTTATGGTGAAAGAAATGCAGTCTTAGTAATAATCAATGATTTTTGCAGACTAACCTGAAAACACAAACCAAAACATTTAGGTTCAAAAGAAGTTTAACGACGATGTGTGGACTGCAGATAAAGGTTTTCAGGTGGTTTAGATTAGCATTTTCAATTCAATTTATTTGTTTTGTTATATTCTATATATTTATATGTTGCTTTTTATGCTTGCTTTACTACAATGTTATGGCTCTCTCATCTGGTTGATCAATTGCAGCATTCAGTGCTTAAATATCTTTAATGACTGCTGAAGTTTATATTGTTTTTCCTCAATCACTTGGTTCCATGTATCAATCTGCAGAGGACAGAGAATTTGTATTTTAATATTTGAATTTAAAAATGTCTTGATGTTTTTGTTTTTGACGTTTTTTATCAGCTGTTTGGACTCTCGCTGTGATGGCACCCATTCACTCCAGAGGATCTATTGATGAGCAACTGATTTGAATCTGTTCTGATATAGAATAAGGTTGTGTAACAAAACCCAGTACCAATATGACACCGGTACCTAGAAAATGCATGTGAACTCAAGTCAGAAAGCTCTAATAGTACAAATGCAACAAATCTTCGTAGGAACACGAGTGTGCATGTTGTTTTTTTACTTAAACCACAACACAGTTTTAAACCCAACAAAAGAAAACATTATAACCCTTTATTATCATAATACCAGTAAAATGCTTACTTTTGTGATCTGATGTAGCTTTTTGTCACAGAATGACGCAGAAAATATGTTCCATAGGTTACTGTAAAAAGAATACACCGATTAGCAATGGATAATAAATATACTTAATTATTATTTTTTAAAAATACCAGCGATGGCATAAATAACGCAGATAAACTATACATTGTTGCAGTCGAGTGTTTATTGTCTTTGTTTTATCATTCAAAATGTTTATATCTTCTGTTTACTTAATTACAGCGACAGCTCCGCTGACTTATTTGTAATTATTTATTATTTATAATTTTTTTAATAAGTATGAGTTCAGGCACCATTTTGCCACCGGAACCATTTTAAAAGTATCAGTTTGGCACCGGTCCCGAAAAAACAATACACAATCGTAAAAACAACTCATCTACCTCTTGAAGGCAGTCTCTTTCCCCTCACATAGTCAGTTCAAATCAATATTTCATGTTCATTAATTTACTTATTTGTTAAGCAGCCATGTAATTAGCTGCATAATTAAAAGTACCGTTTTGCATCACCGTCCTGATTAACCTGTCTAGGTTTTTTTTGCTATTAATACTAAGTGTTGGCTTGTAAAGACCTGCACTTATATGTCTTGGTATGAATATGTCCATACCACACAGGATACAACAATTAAAAAAGGACATCAAATCTGACTGGTCTGCGTTCCAAGAGTTCTGATATTGATGCATCAGAGAAACAAGCTCGCAGTCATCTTTAGAATTTTGCACCTCCGTTGTTTTAAATAGGAAACCCTTAGCGTCAACATGCCGACGTGATCATTTTTTAATTTTATCGTCATAATTAAAAGATATATTGGGTAAAAACAATGGCATTATTGCATATATGTAGGGGTGTGATTTTTCAATGTAAACAGTCAAAACTGTTTTATTTAAATGATATTATTTACACATTTAAGAGCACGTAACCCAACCCCTGCCCCTAAACCTACCACCTGTCAATAAAACACAAGATATAGCAGGCAGATACAACTACCGTCATCATTTAATTGATATTCAATATTAATATTCCAAGTCTTTTAAGGCAAAACGATTGATTTGTGAGAGGAATAGACGCGGTCGCTGTCTCCACCTTCCTGTGTACTTCCTGTGCGCTGCTGCAGTCTGTGCGCAATTTCAAAAAATGCCGCTACAAGAATCCTTACATCATCGTTGGTTGTGAAATGCCATTGGTTCTTGTGTGTCTTGTGATCGATTGTGTCATTCTACGGGACGGTAGTATGTTTTATATTGTTCAGAGGTGGGTAGGTTTGAGGTAGGGGTAGAGTTCGGTGCTCCAATAAAAGTAAAAAATTATATAATAAATATATATATATGCATGTAAACCATTACATTAAGCCAAACAACTGAAAACAATGGAGGACCCTTCACGTCGAAAAGTGACTGAAAAGGGGTACCTTGAGCTTCAAAAAGCGACACGAAAGGGTCTTGACAAAGCGTTAAAATGTGACGAGTTGGAGTGAGATTGTGTTGGTTAGACAGACTGTCAGTCTGTGTGTTAGTGGAGGTGATTTTTCAGTGATTCTACCTGGAGGTTACACTGTTACGCAAGCTTTAGCAAAGACATTATTAGTGAATCATTGAATCATTTACTCGACTTATTTGTTCAAAAACGCTGGAATGAAATAGCTCTGCTGTGTCTTTATTTAGAACTTCTCGGTGGAGCAAAAAAATAGTAACTAGCAATACTGTGGCTAAAATGTAAATAATTTCATATCACACTTGCAATTGTGCTGGTTTTTAATACTGTCGGGCTGTCATGTCTAAACTGACTTGAAAATTTTTGTGTTTAGGTGATGATTATTAGTGGTTTAATAATCTACTAACTAATAATTTGTCTTGCTTAGTTGGGGACACTTAATTTTAGAGATTATCGTTAATTTGAATACAAAGGTCTTATTGAAACTGAGCAAATCTACACAACAACGTCTCTGCATTCAATAATGAAATGCCTTAAGCTGAAAATTGAGTGTTTAATCTTGTCATTATACATTACTGACACTCTATTCTCCAAATTTGATAATGTTCAGTGCTTTGATACAATATGTATTGTTAAAAGTGCTATATAAATAAAGGTGATTGATTGATTGATTATTTGTGGCTGACGGACTGATCCTAGTTTAAGTGGCTAGAATAAAGTACTGAAAGAAAAGCTCATCTATTGAGATATAATAACAGGAGCATTGCTAATAAAATATTGTAAAATCTTATAAGATTGCTGTTAAATGTAAGTATGTGGTGACAAACAGTATTGCTGCACGAACATGGCCTTACAAAGCGGGGGAGTTTCTCCTACAGTCTTTCCAACTCTCTCCCAGAGGACAAGTTCTGTCAGCTGTGTCTTTTATCTTTTTCTTTCTTTTAGGATTTGGTCTGGGCTAGATATGCTGCATTTTCATGTATTTTTCATCAGAAGAGACTGATGTAATTCTTCCACATGGTGGTATGGCATGGTGACAACTTGATAAATTCTGGGTGATTTTTTTGCTGTTGTTGTTTTTCATAGCCCATGTAAGTGACTCATCTATTCTCACCAGTTGTCTGGGACTTGTTAGCTAGTTTAAATAAACAAATTATATTATCCTTTGAAGTTCTGGCTCTCATGAAGAATTTGGTTCAAACAATAAAGAAGTTAATATACTAGAGGAGAAATCTCTGACATCGGCTGAATCGTATAATATGAAATCAACACATTTATATGAAATTGAATATTTAAAATTAGTTTCATACTACTGAATTTTGAAGGTACATTCATTACTTTAATTGATAATAATATGTTGCACCATGGATATATGATAGCTAAATCTGTTTGCTTTTCAGCTGTGGATTACTTCACAAGGCTAATGTGATTCAGTGTAAAAATAGCCAGAATTTCTCACTTCGTCTTTGACAATGCATGATGATAAAATAACAGCTGATGTCGAATAATGTCTTACGGATTGTAATGATTCACCAGAGGCTTGATGATCCATGTGCAGCTTATTTATTGAACAGAGTCAAACAGGCAGAGGTCGAAGTCACGGGCAGACAGGTATAACAGGGACAAGGCAATAATCGTAGTCAAAAACAGGCAGAATGATCAGGGCAGGCGGCGAGAATCAAAATCCAATAGACAGTCCAGATAAACACAGAGAAAACAATCAGGGAAAACGCTCAGTAGTGATAGCCGGGGCAAATCAAGACTTCGCGTCTATCTTGGGGAAAGTCTGAGTTTAAATAGAGTGGATAATAGCGAACACCTGGGAGCGAATCAGCCAAGGTACATGTGTTTAAATAGTCCGGGTAGGGACGCTAATATTTCGGTGAAGGTTCCCGCTGCTGATGGCCGGAGAGAGCCACAGAGGCGCGGCTTGTGACACAGATGATTGTGTTTTTACTGTTGACAGGAACATTCAAAAGATTAACTGTCAGTCCAGTGGAAGCTTTCGCATGACAATGTTCCCATGTTACAATCCATGCATTCAGGCCTTTCATCCCAGGTAAAAGAGCCAAGAAAATAACGATGAAGACACATCATCTGTCTGCTGCACTCTTTCCGAACAACAGCATGCAACACCTAAATTCACTCAAGAAAATTTTCCATGAATTTCCATTTATGCATCTGACACTTCACACACACAAAAAAATATTTGCTAGTATTTTTATGCCCACAGACAGTGACTCACCAGTGATTCATTCAATTCAGTGCATCCTCCATTTCCACTATGCATTGTGTTTTATCAAAAGGTGATTTTGTGCAATTTTTCTTTCTTATCTCAGAGGAAGCAGAAAAAATAGCAGCCCTGATTAGTAGCTTTGTTGCGATTTCTAATAGAACTCTGAGGACTAACTGCACATATGCAAAATGAACAAATATCTATGGTCATCAGAAGTCAAATATATTTTCTAATGAGGCAACAGGATGTTGTTTTGAGAGTTCTAATGGCAGGGAAGCAAACTGTGTACTGTCAAGAGGCTTTATCATACCATCTGTTAGGGAGTTGTTGGTTTTTTTTCATGTGTGATCATCATTGCAAAGAGCTAGTTGATGGCCGCATTATATTTTTATTTGTTTATGGATAGCTGGTCACCTGGTATTAAAGTGATAATCTATTCTAGAGGAAATAATCATGCATTAATCACTTCCACAAGGGATGGACAATGACACTAGGAGTAGCTGCACTATACTATAGTGCTTTATTTAAATTATGTTTCATATCTCTGTGAAAAAACAGCTGAATAATCAGAACATGTCTGAATAATCAGAAAAACTCAGTCAATCCGTAATGATTGCTTTAGCTGATATAAAGTGAAACTTGGTGGACTTTTAACCGTAAACATATTTTTTAGGATCGCATGGAAGTCAACAAAATAAAAAATGAAAAAATTATTTAAACATTTTTTAGTGCTGTTAATTGACTAACTGTGATTAATCGCATCCAAAATAAAAGTTTTTGTTTACGTAATATATGCATGTGTACAGTGTATTTATTATGTATATGTAAACACACATATGTATATTTACATGTATGTACATTTATATACTCATATTCTTATATTTTATACATAAATATATATTTTTCTTTTATTTTAGATTTTTCACGATCCTTTCTCGCAACTTTGTCTCACAGTTCAGATTTTTTTTTCTCACGATTAGACAATAGAATTTATAGATATAAACTAGAAAAAGTGTGAGAGAAGCTCAAAATTGTGGGGGGAAAATTAATTGTGTGAGATGTAAACTGTACAAAGAAAAAGAGAAAGAGAAAAATAATTAGCATCTCAGAATTGCAGGAAAAAGTCCAAACTGTAAAATAGTCACAACTATTATTTCTTATTCCATAAAGCAGAAACAGGCTTCCATAGAGGAACCATTTGAATCTGCAAAGTATGTGTGTTAAACAGGAATTTCTTTAACCTCTTCTGGAAAAATAGTCCCGTCTACATAGGGCTTAGTATGCTGGCCACATCTTACCTAATTTGAAGTTCGAAAATTACACTTTTAAGAACACACAAGAGGATCGGTTTACATTTGGATGTTCTGCACACTCCTCCTTTACCTAGGGGCACTTCACCTCTGTGTTCATGTGTCTGAATTAATGAAGTTTCAGGGTTATATCGGCATGCTGACATAATCTGTAGTCACATAATGTAGTATAAAGCCAAAAACAATTACATGCATGGATGACTCATAATGCGTTTATGACTCAAAATTATTTCATTAATCCCCTCCTCTTTTTTTACACGATTTCACACTTCATTGTGCGGTATTAAATGATAACAATGGCACGCATTAAATACAATGTCTTTCTTTTCTCAGTGTAACTATTATCATTATTATTAGCCAATTACTACAGTGCCTATTTTCCAATTCATAACAGCTAAGCTATTAATGGCCGTGCCAGCTGTTCTGTTATTTCACTGTAATCTGAAACTAAGTAATCCATTTTCTGTGATGTCTTTTGTCATCTAGAACTGTCTGCTAATTAGGAAGGCCATTATTCATTACCATCCAGAATCCGTGCATTTCCGCCAAAAAGCCCTTCTGTCTAAAGAACATATGTCTTTTATTTCCTCTCATCTCCATACAGAGGTTCTTCGGTGGAACCTTTCAGGAGTTATTACCCTTTGAAATACAATAAACCTAAATACCTCCGCTAACTTTAGTACCTGTCTGTGGAACCTCCAGACAATGACAGATGAAAGCCTCCCTATCAGAACAACTGGAGGAGCTTCCTGAGGTGCACTTTCCACCCTGCACTGATAGACACTTTCATTAAGTCTCTGTCCATACATCTTTTGTCACTGGAGGACAATGACAAAGAACCAAACTGATACAATTTTCTCCTTTCTATTTCTGTGCCAGCCACAGAAACGACCTACGTAGCCAGTCATTAAGCCACTGACTAACTTATATCCATGTAATGTATCAAAATAGTTAAAGATGAATAAAAAATAATATTAGTATTGCATTCACTGTTTTGAAGCATTCGGGTCGATTATGTTCTGGCTTATCTTGAGTTGAAGAGGCTGCGGTTTAATCATCGTTTCTGTGCACACGGCCAGCAGTCAGGACCAAGGACACAGATAAGGTTAATAACAAACTTGATGTGCTATTAGTGTCGTATTAGTGACAGATCCTAATAGAAAATGAGTAGCTTAATTTACCTGAAATCATGTTGGTAATTAGGCTCTTCATGACTGTGAATATATCCATGATGCAATATGTTCCTAATATCCGATTGTGCAGGTCAAGTGCATCACTCATTGAACTAAAACAGAAGCAATTACAATGTGGCAAGTTGAGATTCACTTCTGAAAATGAACTGTTTTTTACACTCGGGAGAATGTTATTATTTTTGTCCTTTTTTTGGTCTTAGGTTTCCTTTTGTTGATTTTTTTTTACATTTTCTGCCTTTATTTAGATTTAAGAAAAATCTAAAAAGTCTGATTCTGACTGAAGAGTGTCATTTCTAATATATTTCTAGCTTTTCACTGCTTTCGTGGGATTTGAAGTCAAAATTGACCTTGTTTACTTTTGTTAATGTTCCTGGACTCATAATGCATTTTCCTTCCTTTAAAATTAATTTGTTATCAGCCCCTTTCCATCCAATCATTATTCATGTAGTTCTTTTACAATATTTAATTTCTGATAAATAAAAACAAGCCCCAACTGTACATGTCTATGTATTTATGCGTACAATAAAACTTTACTTAAAATAGTGCAGAAACAAAGGAGCAATCCATCACTGGAAGATTGAAACCACATACTTTATTTTCAGTCTTTTTGCAAGATCACTTAAACTGATGGAGCAGCTTTTGAATTAAACTCAGGGTGTGAAAGGTATTTTTTTTAATACATAAAAATGTACTGCTTATCTGAATAAGGAAAGAATATTGTTGACAGTGCATAATTTAAATTATGGTGATAACTAAGCTGAGCTGAAGTATATAAAGTTTAGAAGAAAACATCAAACACTTTCTCCATTAAACCGTATAGAAAAGCTATTTTATACAGTAGTTTAATAACACTTCTCTGGCAGCTCAAGTGGTGTTACAAGGTGCCTATGCTTCATGCATCACACTAAAGACCTGTTCTTTTTCTGTTAATCGTGCCAAACAGATGTCAGAAGTGTCACATTTCACCTCACTTCTCCCCTTCCCTAAGAGACACTGTGGAGGCAAAAATGGTGTGTCAGCCTGAGACTTTGTGACATTTGACAGATGCTTACAGAGGCTTGGATTACCACCTCAGCAACTAGCCAGATAACCAGTCCCTATGGCACTGCCTAGTTAACTCTTTAATGTGACATGACATTGTTCCAATAAACTGCATCTAATTCCTGTCTAGAGCTGGCCTAAGCCTCAAAACAACTTCTGAGCTTGCTAAAGCTTTTTACTTTAACTGGATTTACATCCAACAAGTCCAGGTGGTTGTCCTTCTGATCTGCTTAGAGTTCCCAAAGCCCTAGATTAGCATTGAAGAAGATTTGCATTCAGTCTACATTTGTAGGGAAGAAGAATTAGTTAATATTTAATGGAATTTCATTGTATAATGTTTAAATTTTTGCAACCTTGGAAATACGTGCCTCTTCATACATTTCTGCAAAACTGAAAAAAACGTACCTATGCATACGAATAGCTGCAGTTTCCAGTTGAAATAAACACTAGAGGCAGTAAAACTCCCACAACTTTTATTCCTTTTCACACAAAAGTATGATTTACAGGTGTTTTATACAGTAGTTTAATGCTTCTGTTTGCGTATGATTTATTGCCCCGCGACAGACGCTTGAATCATTTTCAGCTTTGACAATGAACAGGTTTACAATTACAAATGTTGCAGAATGTTATGTTATCACGATTTGAAAACTGCTAGTGTTGAACGTTCTCGTCACATATACAGATTCATATGTTTGAGTTTTCAGGTTCAGTAGGTTTACTCGGTAGCTCACGGTGTTGAAAAGCACCGGTTCGAAACTTAAGGAAGTTAAAATAGCATAGCTGCATCAGCGAATACATTTAACATTACTTTTGCATTTTGTTAACACTATTGGGTAGGTTTAGGTTTGGGTTTGGTGTAGGGGATATTTACAACATGATAGAGCATTAATCTTCAGCGACACTCACTGGATATTTCAATTCTGAACGGCCACAAAACGTACCTCAAGCAGCATTACAAAAACACCTGTACCTGTACGCCCTAATACAAACGTGCCACGGACACGTATTAAACGTGTGTTTTAGCGCCACTCTCTGAACATTTCACTTTGAAACTGCTGCGAAACGTGCAGTATACGGGGTTGCAGAAATGTATGAAGAGGCACGTATTTCCAATGAGCCTGGGTTGCATTTTTGTTTGTTATAGACATTCTTACAATTTTTACACTCAGAGAGAAAATAAATAATAAAAAAAAAAGTTTCATAACTGAGCCTTCATTTCTCACAATTATGTTATTTTATATTATTTTGACTATGCATCTCTCACAGTTTAATTTTTTATTTATTTATTTTTTGTCTCAGTTTAACATTTTTCATTTTACTCTGAGACAGAAACAGGTTTTATATTTCACGTACCTGGTTAAGTGGTCAAAACATTTGCCACAAAGCATTTAATTCTCATTATAGGCATAAGAAACCTTGTGATTATGTGTAATCAAGTGTAACTTCTGAAAAATATGCAGTTTCATTTTGAATGTCAGCACTAAGAATTCAGCTGGAAAGTTTTCAATTTGCAACTTGGGAACATTTCATAATGTCAGAAAAACATTTGAGGCCCGGGAGACTTTTGAGTCAAATGAAAATTCTCCAATGCTACAAAGCCATTAGCTTTCGTGCTTCCGTTTGCGTATGATTTATTGCCCTGCGACAGATGCTTGAATCATTTTCAGCTTTGACAGTAAACAGGTTTACAACTACAAACACTTCAACTGTACAGAAATCACCAGTTATGTTACTTCTGGACATATGGTTTTCATGAAGCAGAATGCATAAAATAATATATTCTAATATATTTCATGTCAGGTTAACTAGGTAAACTAAGTTGCATCAAATAGGCTTATGTATATAACAACAGCATACAGACACAGGTAAGATACTCTATGCCTCTGTTCACTGTCAGATATGATATACTGTATTCACTCAACATGCAGCCTGCATTGTGTTGGTAAAGCAACGTCCTCTGAAATCAGAGCATGATGGATGTTTTTGTGCTCTTTTTGCTAGTTTTACCTTCAGAAGTCATACGGTGTATTTCAGTGCATGCACAGGGTCACCTTCCGTTAATGCTAAATGACAAGGTGGTTTTAATGGCCACATATACAGAGCTAATGAAACACAAGAAGGCAAAGTAGCGTGGGCAGCTTCTCTTTGTTAAACACGCTGTAATCTGTCAGAGTGACAAACCTCCTGAAGGCATGACATAATAACTATACCCTTGAACCACAGACACATGCAGTCTTTCAGACATTTGTATATGCTGTTACTGATTCAAAGAGATCGCGCCAATACGGAGACTGTGGGACCATCAATATTATCCAGAGGAAACGGAATCCAGGGACACCTCAGTTAAAGTCAGTGTCTCAAATGTGTAAATGACTCCAGAAACCTAAAAACAGGTACAAATTGATATTGTAAAAAGGAAAAACCTGGAAAAAAAAGTGCAGTATGTCGTGTAGGCAACAGCTTCGATTTTTGTGATGAACAATTATGCTGTTTGTGGCGCTAGTGATGAAATTGTGTGTATATTGCACTTCAATATCAGTTTACATTTAATTTACAATGTTTTACCCAGTGGAAATATGAAGACGGAGGCGAGTTTTCACACCTTTCACTCCAGTGAATAAATACATTATACAGTACATTTATACAGTAAATAAAGTCTTAAGACTGTCAAAAGAAAAAAAGAAAATCTAAACACAAACATTAAGTATTCCAATAAGTGCATGATTTTAAAGAGCAGGTCATATGGTATTTTAAAGTGTCCTAATATGGTGTTGGAGTTCCCTACAACAGGTTGAAATGTGTCTTGATTGGTCGCCACAAATAGATTTTTCACAAGGCTTTGACTTAATTGAATAAATGATGTCTAATAATTCATTGTTTGTGAGCGAGAACGAATTCACAAATATGAATTTTAACCACTGATTCTTCACATCATCATCCTTATTAGGGAATAAATACAAAACACATATGCTTTTACAGCACAGAACACAGCGTCTTCTCGACATGATGTATACACTGACTAGCGAAAGTGTTCGTGGGTTTGTGGACTTTGTTCGTATGTCGCAGGCAGGCGGCCATCATGCAAATATGTTACCTAGTGACGTACACCGGTAACAGGCAGAAGATTCTAAATAATGTATCGACTCATTAAGGTCGATTCTGAGTTGACTCTTTCTTTTGAGAGACAAAATCTTTCTTTATCATTCATTTTTTTCATTAACAACTTTGCAGACTGTTTATATTGAAGGACAGCTACATTACAAACTGTAAATAATATATTTTTTCGAAAATCCACATGACCTGCTCTAATTTTCACCAGGGCTACATTTGTTTGATCTTATATTTATTACTGTAATAAAGTGAAATATTATTGCAGTTTAAATAACCATAGCGTAGCCTCATAATATATTACTCATAATCTGTTTTGTTACATGATCATTCAGAAATCATTCTGATTTGCTGCTCAAGAAACATCAGAGCAGAAAAGGTCTATCTTTTTATTATTTACATTTACATTACATTTTATTATTAACATTTAAAGAGAACAGCATTTATTTAAAATACCTTTGATCATTTTAATGCATTCTTGCTGAATAAAGGTGTTATTTTCTTTCAAAAAAAAATATTGCTGACCTCAAAGGTTTGAACAGCAGTGCATAAATTTACAAAAAGTGACAAATCAAATATTTATCAAAAGGTTAGAATCCACAGTCTCTTTTTCCATTCATCTTTATTTTAGCTTGTTGCCTTTCCGAGAGGCAGAGACATCAGCTCTCCTTTGGGTCAAACGGAAATCTCCAGTCAAATTCATTCATTAATGTGTGTTTTGTATATAAACCCAGCGCATACAAAGTGAAATGCATCACATTGTGTTTGTGTTTTGATGTAACAGCCCATTAGGTGGGTGCAGCCCTGACTCTGGAGATAAGTTCTATCAGGGGGCATAATCACTGGGAAGTGTTTAATTAATTGAGGATTCTCAGCTGGCTGAGCAGCCAGTCTGCTTTTATCTCCTGTTTGTGAAAGGCTTATAACTCAAACTCCACTCTGGTCTTCATTCACTGCTCTGCAGGGGGCTGTGATTGTATTTTAAAGCTGTTTCCACAGGAACCTGGATGTTTATAACCAATAACAGAAATTCTTGGATTTTGTTATGCATATGGATGGTTGCTCACATTCTGCATTTTTATAGATAAACAGGATGCTAGTGGTTCTAAATTGGTTATTGCCAAATCCAAAGGAATATATATATATATATATCAATTAGGGGTATCCAGTATGTACAGTGCTTTATTCAGCACAATAGACTATATGTTGCCTGGTATGAAATATTTTGGTTTTAGAAGTGATCATTCGATTTATCATCATTTTTGTCAGGCGAGAATAGCCTACTTTTATTAATGCTCCATCTTTTAATATATGTTAACTTTACACCTTTAGGTAAGCAATTCGTTCTTCCGTGGCACAAAAAGCACAACGTTGCAGTATAGTTTATAGTCCCTGTACTCTGCCAGCGTGCTCTGAAGCCTGTTAACCAATCTGCTTTAGCCAAAGTTGAGATTGTGTGTGGTTTTTTGTTTCGTTTTTTGCTTTGGACCCACTTTTGGTGGATTAGCAATGCTCTCTCTGTAATGGAAACTGAGGCTGGTGGTCAGTTTGGTGAGGTTGGATGAGTTTTGCTGAACGAGCTGGCCTGTCACTTTGAGAAAACACTTTTTCATGGCATGAGAAATGCACAGAAAGCAGCAGCGTGTTGAAGGCAGCCAGTGGTAAGCACCT
The DNA here is from genome assembly GCA_032359235.1 of Enteromius mattozi. Classification (NCBI taxonomy): domain Eukaryota; kingdom Metazoa; phylum Chordata; class Actinopteri; order Cypriniformes; family Cyprinidae; genus Enteromius; species Enteromius mattozi. Next base: position 14,757,583 of record JAUMHE010000063.1, on the reverse strand, counting down.
CATCATTGCCTGAGACGGGAGAAGAGGTGGATCAGAGCAAATCAATTAAAGAGGTGTGGAAGTTTTTGTGTGGTGATAGTGTGGTTGATAAAGACTTGAGAGTTCTATCTAGAGGTTGATTTTATCATCCAGCTGAAATACATTGTTTATAAATAATACATGGTTTATATATATATTTTTTTTTATTATAGGCTTTTTTTAACAAAGTAAAAAATTGCCTTTTTAAGATAAACAGCAAGTCATTTAGTTGTCCTTGTATTAAATCCTCATATTGCTTGTGAAGTAAGTTTATAAATTGCTACATTTAGTAAATCCCTATTTTCCTGATGTTCCATGAACAATGTTTTTGTGATCAAAGCAGGGTTATACTGCCTCCTACTGGATATACTGAATCATTTAATCTGAACTGAGTTATCCTAGTTACTTTAGAGAGCCTAGTTATTATTTATTTTATTTTTTTCTTATTTCTTTCTTTATGACAGGTTATCCTTTCCTTTCCTTTTAGTCGTGAAAAGAGGAATCATTTCATTTTGATCTAAGTTAATATGCAACCAGTTGCATGGAAACCCATTTCCTCTACATAAGGAAAAAATCATGCAAAGTCGTATTAAAGAAAAAATATATGCTATTAAAAGTCATAATTCTTACTTTTTAATTATTATAATTATAATTGATAATTATAATTTACCAGTGATTTTTTTCTCTCCATGTTTTTATATGGCGGAAATTGCCTTCCATGTATTGTTGAGACGCTTAAACAGCAGAAAACAATCTCGTGATCATTCTTCCATTCTTGTGGTGTCTAGTAAACCGGTGTCGTGAAAGCTTGACAAATCAAAACACTGAACAAATGAACTTGAACTTCCTTGTTTACGTACTAAGAGAAGCTCAAGCAGCAGACTCACGGGGGGGGGGTTCGTGCTGTGGGTGTACTCATAAACAATCACAACCTAACAAATACTACTAATCTATGCAACTGTATTTTAAAACAACACTTAAAAATAGAAAGAAGAAAAAAATAATCTTAAAAAAGTATTTCCTTTAAAATAATGCATGCATACACTCGATCTGAGCACCCCTTACATTATGGTACATTCCGTGGAGAAGCTTATTTCTCGCACCGCCTCGTCTTCCGCAAGGAATGACTGAACTTCGCGGAAAGACAATGAAGCCGATATCAGTTCAGGAGATTATTGTTATAACTTTGTTTCTCTTGTCAGGGATTGTTCGAGGGGTAAGAATAAATGCGTTTTCTGCACCAGAGTGACCTGGTCTTCGTTATAAAGTTTGTTAGGTCGTCACGCGTTACTCATTACTGTCTGTATTTGCAGCTGGAGGATTGCAGAAGTGGACTGTATCCACCGAAAGGACCAACGTACTGCTGTTACTCTCTTCAAATATCCAATTTGATGTGCTCCTACATTTCACATGCTCTGTGCAGCTCATATATTGATTGTAATAACATGTTCATCTTTTTTGGTTTGTCTAGGTTTAAAGGTAATGTGACCTGGTACACTGTTAATCTCGATTTACCTCCTAGTGAGAGATGGACACAAGTGATCAAAGATAAAAACACACAGGTAACTGTCTCCTTCTTAATGCATTACCTGTTAGGGCTATGTCATGTATTTATATTTGCATGTGTTAATATTAGTGTTTTGAATATTGATCCTCTGCTGTTGTGTCTTAAGGATGCTTTAATAATATGTTAAACAAGAAGGCTTTGATTGCTTTTACAATAATCATGTTGCATTACAGTTGATCACAATGGTGCAAACAATAAAAGACCTGGCCAAGGGCTTTTTTGATGGAAGACTTGTTGATTTAGTAGACGAGGAGCTGGTAAGCAATTAAATGTATGAATGAATTTAGACATCTTCAAAATGCATTTTAAAAAAATATTTCAAAAGTACATATTTTGATGTCTTATTGTTTTGCTATGATTTATGTCCTCACTGTTTTATAGCCTTTGCTTGTGGATACGCTTCCACAACCTTTCAGTGATGAAATTAAGGGAATAGCAGCCGTTTCTGGCATCCCTCTAGGTGAGATTTTTCAATTTTATTTTATTATTTATGCTTTATTTGTTAATAATAACATAACAAAAATTCTATGAAATGCAAGCAATGTAATAAAATTTAAAGCTCAAACAAACTCCTTAATTCTCCCCGTTTCTTTAAAAAGATATTGCATCTGTGATCTTTAATTTTTATATTTTTGTGAATTTATTTTATGTGTCCCTCTAGGTGAAATTACACTGTTTAATATCTTTTATGAGGTTTTCACTGTTTGCACATCAATTGTTGCAGAAGACTTTAATGGTGAGAATATATAAATGGGTTTGCACTATGTTTTAAAACAGATTTCATTTTAATAAACATTCTAGGTGTTTTATTGCATATATTTTCCTTTTTCTAGGAAATATTTACCATGCCCGGAATTTGGACTTTGGACTGTTTATGGGGTAGGATTTCTTTTCTTTTTTTTTGGCGAATACTTCGAAACACACAGAATTTGTCTGCAGCATATATACTCACTTTATATCATATCATATCATATGAATTATGTGTTTTTCCTAAAGGTGGGATCGACAGAATAAAACATGGACTTTAACAGAGAAGCTTAAGCCTCTTGTGGTGAATGTCCATTTCCAAAGAGGCAACAAAACCATCTTTAAATCAACCAACTTTGCCGGATATGTTGGCATGCTTACTGGAATTAGACCTGTAAGTTAATAAAGATGAAAAAAATGATGCTTCTTATTTGTGTAAATGTAAAATAAGTCATTTTTTCCTTGTTCAGGGTGAATTCAGTCTAACAATGAATGAGCGTTTCAACCTTGATGGGGGTTATGTAGGTAAGATTTTTTTTACAGGTATATGACAGTTATATAAACAGTTCTTTTAATGTTTAAAGGTTGTAAAGAACTAACCCTACACAACACTACATATTTGTTTCTCCTAAACATTAGCGGCAAATCATGGGTGCAACTAGATGTTTTTGATGGTTGACTGGTTAGATAACATCTTAAATTCTCACAGGGATTCTGGAATGGATTTTTGGCAAGAGAGATGGAATGTGGATGGGTTTTCTCACTCGGAAAGTTCTGGAAAATGCTACCAGGTAAAAACAACACCACACTAGCATAACATGAAAGCACAACTTCCTTATTTCTCTGTCATGACCACATAATTCTCACTCGCAGTCTCACACGCATTTGTAATAATTTAAAAATAGCCTCCATCAGCTAACCTACACACTCTGAAAAGTGCACCGTGGGTAGATAAAAATATGAATATTTTAACAATATATAATTATAAATATGTTCCTGTGCCGAGAACAGGAGTACTAATCAGTCTTCTTTACTTGCAGTTATGAGGATGCCAAAAACCAGCTCTCTCTGATGAAACTGCTTGCACCAGCTTACTTCATCTTGGGTGGTAACCAAACAGGTCAGGGTTGTGTGATAACCAGGACGAGAATAAACACACTAGACATATGGGAGTGAGTAAATCGTATCTCACAGAAGTACTAACTTTCTGCAATCTTTTAAACTGCCCTAAAATTTGTTGTTAATGATGTTAAAGGCTTGATATGAAGCTTGGGAGATGGTACGTCCTGGAAACAAACTATGATCACTGGGAAAAGCCTATGATACTTGATGACCGCAGAACACCAGCAATGAAGTGCATGAATCAAACCACACAAGCAGTATGTGGCATTTTTTGTTAGAAATAAAACTGCTATGTAGTAGTCATTTAGAGAGTTATTTTAAGTGCTTTTAAAAAAGGCATATTCAGTAACTAATTGTTCACAAAGACGTGTCTTATAGAAGATAACAAATTGTCATTTCCACAGAATATTTCTTTGGCATCAATATATGATGTACTGTCAACAAAACCAGTTCTTAATAAGGTAAGTCTTCCTTTCAGTTAAATTAACAATAGCCTTATGTTTGCGTATCACACTTAAATTTCACTTTTTTTCATTTTTCTTTCACTATTTATTTTACTATTTTCCTGCATCTGGTCTATGAATGTCATATGAAGTAATAATGAAGCCATTTTCTGTCCCGTCTTTACAGTTGACAACCTACACGTCACTGATGGAAGTGTCAACTGGATCTCTGGAGTCTTATATCAGAGACTGTCCAAATCCTTGCACGCCATGGTGATCATCAAATCTCAATTCACTAGAGCATATGAAATACTGTTCTTATACACAGGATGGTGTATAAGAAAAGGAGGATGTAAAAAATCGTTATGGTTGCAATTCTACCTCTGAGCTTCTCATGTCTCTTCTCATGGACACGTCTGTTGTAACTGCTTTACTACTGCAACATTTGTGCGGTTGTGCAAAAGTATAACCGTTTATTATTCCGAGTTTGTTACAAATAATGTTTTTGTTTGGGTTTTTTTTTCCTTGAGTATTTTCTTTTTCTTTAATTTTTTGATTATCTATTTTTCTGAAGTCCTTAGTAATAATACTTACTGTAAGTGTATTTTTGTTATTTATACTGACAGTGTCTCTTTCTGAGACTGTGTTGAATGTGTAAACGGAGGTATTCAAGTTACAAACATTTTATTTTATTTTTTATTTTTTTTCCACAGTATTGAATCATAGCCCCAAATTTAATATATAAAACTCCGAATAACTATAATAAAAGGTTTCATTAAAGTCTAAACTGACTTTGATGTGTGTAATTTTTTATATATATATATATATATATATATATTACACCTACAATTATTGAACTGGTGCAGTCCAGTTCCAATGTCTTGTAAACTTTGGGGGCTTAGCCAAGATTTTCTCCATTTATGTCTGCTGTAATATGAACTTTTGTTTCTCGTAGGATTTTATCCTTGTTCTTATGGTGTAAATGTATATATCTCAAGTCACAAACCTGCTAAAGAGTTCTAATCTAAACCAAACTTTCAGAATCTATCTTTCTCTCTCACTCACTTTAGGATCAGTGTGCCTCGCACATGTTTTTCCCATTTTTGTTTTTATGGGTGTTGCAAATCAGGTATTCGTTGCTATGTATTAGACATTCTTTAAACAGGCTTGTTCTATATTTTTGTAAACAAATATTTATGCTTTTTAGATTTACAGAATTAAACGTATTCATCAGTGTAAATTATACAGAATTGTTTTTTATGTAAAAAATAAATAAATAAACTTTGCGGGCCATTCATTTGTTTTACTTGAACAATGGATTGCTATCAATGTAAATTTTTTTATTAATTTATAGAACTTTTTCAGTCTCTGTTGTGACGTCTCAGGAGCTGTTTGTAGTTATCTGCACATCTGTTTTGATCCAGAGTGACTCAGCTCAAAGTAGTGCCCATCCAACCACAGGAAACTTTGTCAGGCACTAGAACAGACCTCAGAAGCATCTGTACAAGTTGTTGAGATTGTAGTTGTACACGACATCACTCGGTTTACAACCTGTTATCTTTAAATACAGCATCAGATAAGTACATCTACAATGTCAGTTTTGCTCATCATTTGGATGCTCTGTACTACTCTGGATTTGTCAGACTCTGTAAGTATTATCTTAAAATTAAATTAGCTTATTAAGTGTCGAAATGACATTTAGGATAAGCTAAATGAAACGGTGTGTTTATTTGTATGTTGAGTTTACAGTAGTCGTTGTGTGTTTAGACTCTTGACGAATGCGAAGATGAGATACAGCGTCTTCAGGCGGAGCTGAAGAGTTTGGAGCTTCGCCAGACAAAGCAACAGCAACTTATTCAACGATTAATGAATCTCAACCAGATGGATGAACGTTCCCAAAAGTCGGGCTCATTTTATGACATGGAAGGCACACAGTACATGGGTCAAAGCTCTGTATTATTTTATTAAGATGTAGTATTCGTTGTGTAAATATGTTATACTTGTCTGATTATAAAATTAATCTGCCACAGACTGTGCTCAGATCTTCAAAAACGGCAGTACTCAGAGTGGGTTTTACATGATTAAACCACCTCTAAGTCCAGCCCGGGTCAGAGTGTACTGCGATATGAGAGAAGGGGGTGGATGGACAGTCTTCCAGAGACGCTCAGATGGCAGTCAGTCATTTGACAGGTACGCAAAAAACTTTCATTGTTGTGAGAAGAGATGTCTACTGATTAATAAATCAAACATAATGTCTCGCTGTTCATTTTTTTAGAGATTGGAATGATTATAAAGTAGGATTTGGTGACATGAAGTCTGCTAATGGAGAGTTCTGGTTAGGGAATGATAATCTGCATTATCTGACGTCTCAAGGTGAGTAAATCTATACATCTAAAATGCGTATAAACTAAATCTGCATTGTTTATCCTTTTGATCTTTCATTCAAAAAATTCACAAAATTCTAACCTATCATTAAAGTAAAACA